>JAOXYD010000007.1:10244521-10264669 GCA_028565735.1 Pinacopodium congolense
GATCTTAAAACCAAATCTAACATTTCTAGAGGCAAATATATATATATATATATATATATATATAACAAGCCTTATGACATATTCACATATCATAAACAAAAAAATTTATCTAGAAAAGACACAATTATTGCCTCAAACAATCTGATTCAATTAATATAAATACAAGCTGTTAAAATATGCATTATATATGTTCCAGTCTATAAACATACGAATTTAATCAATCAAATGATGTAAAATAAATGCAACAAACCTATTAGAACCTAAAACAATTAATTGACAATAAATCTCAATAACAAACACAAATTTATAGCATTAAATAAATGGATTAAATTAAGACCAAAGTAGAAAATGTTAAACTTGGACAGCTTTAAGGTAACCTGCAAAATTAAGCTTAAACACACAATATAATGGCTTTAAAAAAATAAAATAATGGCACACTCCTAAGACCGAAAAAAATGGAAAACAATAAATTTCCAGCATCGATAATGAATTTTAAAGTTAAAACAAAATGAGTAAAGGAGCTGTACAGAAAACTTGATAGATTTGAGCAAGCTATGTTCTTTAATCTCAAATAATTATTATGAGTGCTTAAAAATCAAAGTAAAAGATTTACTACACTCTTGAGACCTTAATCAAAACATGTATGATGATTTTAAGGCCATATAAATAGATTTGCAAGTTGAAAATCGAAGAACACAGAAGGTGAACCAAAATAGAGACAATTTTGGTGTGTATTTGAATGCTTGAAACAAACGAAATACTGAATAAAAAAAATAAAATACAAGCTTAATGAACTTCGTATATGTCTAAACACACTAAAAACATAAAATTTGCAGTACTAGAACTTGATTTAAAACAAGAAAATGAAATTGAAAGAAGGGAAGTAACAAAACTTTCAAACTTTGAGTATGAAAATTTTGATGGCTTTAATCTTTGATAAAAATGGCATTAAGAGAGTTAGGAAAGTTTCAGAGCACTTATATATAGTGTTAAGAGGTAGATAAGGATGTTAGAAGTCAAAACTAGCCTTTTGGGATCAAAATTATATTGGAATACCTGTGAAAGAAACTAGCCCTTACATTGACAGGACCTGTACAACGGTCTCTAAGAGGTATACGACACCTTACAGCCCGTCGTATAACTTACTGTGAAATAGGGCCAATATGGTGCCCTTCAGCTCATTGTATTGCTTTTGCTAGCCCATTATATTGGTTCTAGAAAGCTATACAATGCTCCAAATCAAATCCAAACATTTTCAAATAAATTTCTAACATTAATTAATATTTCAAACAAGTTTTAAAGTATAATTCAAGGTTTTTTTTACTTATTAAAAAATTTAATTAATTTAAAACATAAGAATTATCTTGATTATGAAACTTTTCATTCTTAAACAATTTTAAACCTTTTCATAAACTTTATAAATTATCCATAAATCAAAATTCACATAACAAATATGACACAAATCAATTCAAACATACTTAAACAACTTCAAATAATAATTTAATTAACTTAAACACATAAAAAAGCATACACTAAAACAATTAATCACATTACTACTTGATTATGCAACATTTAATCTATATGCTATTCTAATTCAATTTCTAATATGCCAAAGCCGTAATCAAATTCAATTAATCACTAAAACTACAATTCAACTCTTATATGCCTATATACAAATGTATCATGAAAATATGAGAGACCATTTCAAATATTGATGAAGAATCAAGTTTAGGACACTTATACTTTGAACCCTTTTCCTAAACCTATCCAAACTTGATCTACATTCTCCTGATCGTCACTCTTGATCATCACTTGATCTTTAATCCTTATCCATTCTTAATCATCCAAAGTTTGAGCTCTTCTATCTTATGTTCCACAAATATATTCTTACACTTTAATATTAACCTATCTTATAAATGCATCAAAAACTTAAAAATTAGTAATAATAATGCTTTGTCATCATCAAAACATATGATTGGAACCTCTTTGTTTCAACAATAATGATCATGGTAACACAAAAATCCTTTATAATGTTTATTTTATTCCTAATTTATCTCAAAACTTGTTGAGTTTTGGACAACTTATTACTAGCAGAAATTCCATTCTATTTGATGATGTCACTTGTGTGGTTAGAGATAAGGAGTCAGGTCAAGTTACAACAAAAGTTCAAATGACACAAAATAAGTTGTTTCCATTAAAAGTGTCTAGTGTAAAGAACTATCCACTTCTTGTTAAAAAAATTGTAAGTCTAGATTGTGGCATTTACGATGTGAGCATTTGAATGTAAAAGGTTTGAAATTGTTGAGTCAAAAGGTGATGGTGTTTGGGCTGCTAAAAATTGAGTCATTAGATGTGTGTGCGCATAGATGGGAAACAATGTAAAAAGCCATTTCCTATAGGGAAGCCTAGAAGAGCAACTAGTTGTATTGAAATTATACATGCTAACTTATGTGGTCCTATACAAACAAAATCGTTTAGTGGGAGTAGATATTTTCTACTGTTTATAGAGGATTTTAGCCGAATGAGTTAGGACTATTTTTTGAAATCTAAGTCAAAAACATTTGAGGCCTTCATGAAGTTCAAAGCACTTGTTGAAAAACAAAGTGGAAAAGCTATTAAAATGCTGAGAACAGATAGAGGTACTGAGTTTTATCTCATGAATTCAAGCAATTTTCTAAGAATGAAGGCTTACATAGGGAGTTAATGACTCCATACACATCGGAGCAAAATGGCATCGTGGAGTGGAAGAACCGTACCGTTGTAGAGATGGCAAGAAGTTTGATAAAAGTCAAAGGATTACCAAATGATTTCTGTTGTAACCGTTGTCCATCTGTTGAATCTGTCACCTATAAAGGCTGTTCAAAACATAACACCTTATGAGGTTTGGAGTGGTAGAAAACTTAGGTAAGTCATCCAAAGGTGTTTAGGTGTATTGCTTATACTTTGATTGATTCACATAATCATAAAAACTTGATGATAAATCTGTAAAATATATTTCTATTGGATATTATACTGAATCAAAAGCATGTAGCCTATATAACCAGTTTAATGCTGAAGTAGTTTTAGGTAGGAATGTAATCTTCAATGAAAAGGCTAGCTGATTGTGGCAAGAAAATTTAGATAGTGTTCAATTTGAAATTCCAATTGAAAGTGAAGCTCTACAAATTGAAGCACAGCTACCTTCCTTGAGCTCATCTCCATCAGATTATTCAAGTTCAACAAATGGAAGTATGTCATCAGCTGAAACTCCTTTAAGAAGATTCAGATCATTACATGATATTTATGAGACAACACAAGCATTATTTGTAGCTGACCCAACAACATTTGAATAAGTGGTGAACAAAGTATAATGGGAAAATACCATGAAAGAAGAAATTACAACCAGACAAATGAAACATGGGAATTGGTAAAGCCACCTCATGGCGAGAATGTTATTGGAGTAAAATGGGTCTATAGAACAAAGTTTCTTATAGATGGTAGCCTATAAAAGCATAAAGCGAGACTCACAGTGAAGGGATATTCACAACAACAAGGTGTTGATTATGAAGATTTTTTTTTTCTCTTGTCTCATGATTTGAAACAGTAAGAATTCTCTTGGCCTTGGTTGCTCAAATAAATTGGACTATCTATCAATATGATGTGAAATCTTCTTTCCTGAATGGTGAATTAAAGGAAGAGGTGTATGTCTCACAACCAGAAGGATTCATTGTTGCAGACAAAGAAGAGTATGTGTACAGATTGAGAAAAGCTATTTATGGGCTGAAGCAAGCTCCCCGGGCATGATACAGCAAAATAGATTCATATTTATGTGAGAATGGATTTAAAAGAAGTAAGAATGAACCCAAACCTTACCTGAAGAAACAAGGTAAAAATGATTTTCTCATTGTATGCCTTTATGTTAATGACATGATTTATATGGGTTCATCTTCTTCTTTTATTAATGAATTCAAAATCTGCATGAAGAAAAAGTTTGAAATGTCAGATTTAGGTATGTTGCACTATTTTCTTGTATTAGAGGTAAAGCAAGTTGAAGATGGAATCTTTGTGTCACAAAGAAAGCATGCTGCCAATTTGCTTAAAAGATTCAATATGTCAAACTATAAAATTACAACCACATTAAGAATTCAAATGAAAAATTGCAGGCTGATGATGGTATAGAACTAGCATATGCAAAATATTTCAAAAGTTTGGTTGGAGTATTAATTTATTCAACTCATACACGACTTGATATCACTTTCGCAGTTGGAGTTATTTCTAGATTTATGCATTATCCTTCAAAACATCATCTTGGAGCTGCAAAAAAGGTGTTATGATATATAGAAGGAATGGTTGATTTTAAACTGTGGTTTGGTCGTGCTTCAAAGTTAAAATTGATTGGCTATAGTGACAGTGACTGGGCTGGATGATTGGAAGATAGAAGGAGTAGATCTGGTTATATTTTTAATCTTGGAACAGTTGCTATATTTTTTAGCTCAAAGAAGCAATCAATAACAGTTTTATCAACATCAAAAGCTGAATATACAAGAGCAACTGCATCAGCATGTCAAACCATTTGGTTAAGACGAATTCTTAAGAGACATCAATCAAGGCAAAAAGAAGCCAATGAAATTAATTGTGACAACAAAGCAGCAATTGCAATGACAAAAAATCCAGTCTATCATGGAAGGACAAAACATATTGATATTAGAGTTTATTTTATTAGAGATCTTGTATCAAATAAAGCAATCATCTTGATGTACTGCCGTACAAATGAGCAGGCAGCTGACATTTTAACAAAAGCACTTCCTCGAGACAAGTATGTATTTCAAATCTTTGATTAGTGTTTGCAACTTTGAATTAAGGGGGAGTGTTGAGAAGTGATTCAAATTTAAAAGCTGGACTAACAGTTGTTTTTGACTGTTATGGGTGGTTAGTTAATTTCCTATTTTTCTGTATACGACTAGAACTTATCTTAGAGCTAAGGATTTCTCCTTTTATTAAGTTAATCAATTGTTTCGTAGTGCCTATTTAAACAGGCTTATTCAGTTCATTTCCTTGTAGCAGAAACCTAAATTTTCAGTACTAAAGTTTTGTTAATTTCTGCAGTTTTACATCATCTCTCTGCTGTCTTTTTATTCTGTTTTTTGCTCTGTTTTTGCTGCCATTCCCAACAAAAGATGAGTACAATAGATGCATAGTCAAATGGCACCAGTGTAGGTGAGCATTTACAACTCTATCAGATACGCATGGAGTGTTGGAATCTGATTGTGAAGCTTGATGGACAAGAAGACAGGAACAACTATTTTGCTCTTAGTGGATGTGACCCGTGTTATTTAAGTTAGTGGCAGCATTTATAGCTCTACGGCCCAGGAAAATTCTTCTTTCTTTAGATTGGTTGAGGAAATATGTTATCCTATGTCAGAGGGTTACATTTTTTTTTTTCGATCCAACATCCTGTCTCAACTTCTGTTGTTTATGAAATCCTTGGATTACCTTCGAGGTCAATAGTACTGGATTTGGCAACATCAGAACGTGGTCCATTGTATATCACAAGATTTGGAAACCATAGCAGCAGTCGTATCCTTTGCTTTTGTCAGAATTCATACTGAAAGTCTTTTGTAACCTTGAAGCAAAGACTTGGAAGCCTAAAATGTTTTGCCAATTCCGACGCATTTGACAGAAGTTTGAGACAGCAGATATAATGTGCCAATATAAATGTATCACTTAGATTGTGATAGACATGCATTACACAAATAATAATAACTTGTTTGCTCCCCGCCATGAGCAGTTTGTCGTGTAGCAGAGGAGGTCAATCACATCTTTTTGTATTATCTACTCTCACCGGACACCGGAATACCACTATGAGATTCTCTTCCAAGTTATTGTTTATATCTTCTATAGTCAATGGTCATTTTTGGGCAATTCTCCATGACCATTATGAAATGACATGAAATATTTATTTCGCCATATTGCAGTTCTTTTCTCGACATTGGCTGCATTTAATCCTGCAGTTTTTGAACAGTCAGAGAAGATGTTTCTATTTGCCATTGTTGCTAAGAAGAGCATAGGCTTGAAATGGAACCTTTTTCCTTTCTTCCCGACGTTTCATTTTCAACTTCTTTGTCATTGCCCAAGAAAGAAGAGATTTTAGCTTTTCATTCCTGAAATTAGCATTTGTCATACAGGGAAGTTTCTGCCCTTCCAAGTTCAGTACTTTGAGGCAGTGAAATTACTTATTTGGCTTCATTTTAATCTTTTCAGAGAAACTTTTACAAGTTAATGGCCAATACATACCTTTTAACTTTGCCCTGAGAAAAATCTGGGGGTGTGATTTTGTTGGTGGATGAACGACTTAGCTTTCTTGCTAAGCTAGCTCTCTCTGTAGCCTTACGATTCTTCTCTATTGCTGGAGAACTTTCACCTGGCCAGATAGGCTCTGTAAATTCTTTGGATAAATTGCAAACGAGTTAATAATGATGAAGTTTATGATGAGTAAAGTGCCTGGATTCTTTGTTTTCTTGTATGAGAACCGCTTGGATAATTCACTTGCATGTGACGATTTAGTATTGACATCTCTTCTGTATCCATTTGTTTCTCTAGACATCCATTTTTCTTCAAGTGAGCATATGGCGAACGCTGTTGCTGCAATAGCGGTTGAAGATACGGATTCTTGATCTTCGTTCGTAGGCTGGGAAAGCTGTCTCCGCAGCCATTTCATCTCTTCTGTCCCAGCAAATTATTAGATGTTTCAAACCTCTACAAAATTATGATAGGTCTTTACTTTCAAAGGTTAGAACAGGAAAATCCAGGGAACTCTGCATTCATATTGGCACCTCTGAGACAGTTCTGTTTTCTGAAGTGATAATCCTAGGCCACTGGTCTTGGCTTCCTTTTGGATAGCTTGTGCTGATGGGAATTATTGAAAGATCTTTTCAGAACTTGAAAGAAATCAGAGAAGTCAAGTTGGCATCCCGATTCATCGACAAAATTCACTGATTTGATGCATTTATTAGATATACAAAACTTCAGAAAAATATAAAGTCAGGGATGTCAGATACCTCTTTTGCCTCACTAGCTCATCCTTGCTTCTGCCATCTCTAATCCTCCTGTCTGCTTAGCCCACTTCTCTAGAGAAAATGCTCAAGCTAAAAATACTAAACGATATTGAATTATGCAAGTATATGAAGATATGGGCGTGATGTTGGGGTAAATATACTGATCAGCTTATGAAGATTGAAATTTGCAAAGGCACCTCTCAAACTTTATCTTCTACAGTTAGAAATTCTGATCTTTATTGCTCCATTGCGCACCCTGACATTATTGACTTCTCAGACATGCTTAGCAAAAGATGAAATTTATTCCCCAACTTTTGTTTGTTCATTGCAAAAGATCAGTGTATTGCAATCCTGCAAGGAACATATTCTGATTCCCAGTTCCCTTTTGCAGCTATCTCAAGTCCCTCTTTCAATGAGAGGCTGTAATTCATTTTACACATGCACGGTGGAAAAAGAAACGAATCTCCATCCCACCTGATCTTGTTAGTTGCTACTTGTCGAATCACCTTCCAAGTAAAAATAAACAGTCTGATGTGATGCGAGTTAATTGCTGAAAGCTTTAGCCTTTTTGTTTCCACTATATGTATAGAGGTAGCAGTTCAAGCCTTCTATATGGATCATATCAGGTTTTATTTTTATACCTTTTAGAGATTAGAATTCTGTGCAATGCTTTCAAAGTATCCAAGTATAGGCACAGCAAAAGGACTTCTGAAAACAGTATTGTTCTGCACCTGTTTACTGCAAGTATGGCAAGGTGCATGACTTAACAATTTTACTATTTTGTTTTCTCACATAAATTTAATCATCAGAGTCACTCACTGAATGCTAAAAGTATTAGCTGTTATTGCATAAGTTACATTGGAAATAATTCTTTCCTTTACTTGTTCCACCGTTTAGTATCGGTCATTCTATTTGATTTGTACATGAATCAAATGCCCCAAGCCACTTGTTTCAGCAGCAGAAACATTTCATAGCATTCCTTCCTTTAGATCGCTTGTACTTTGCCTTTTCTTTCACCTCAGACTCTTCATTCCTTCTTTTCTCCTCTAGCTGCCTCCTTGCTCCTTCAACAATCAGATCAATTCTAGCTAACTTGTTTTTGTAATGCTGTAAGTTTCTTTCCCTTCTCTGCTCCAGTTCAATCTACAATCATCAGTTATAAAGACTTAATTTAGAACCATTCTTGAAATCAAATAGGCAACAACAAAATAAATTACAGACCTTTTTCTGTTCCATATGGAGATTGGCCTGCATCTTCTTTGCATTCTCCCAAGCAAGGATGTTAGATTTCTGCTTTTCGTACCTGCAATTCCAACTCTTGCTATAACTGAGGAATATTGTTTATCTGGTGGCAGAAAAGAATGTTATTAAGTTGTTGGTTCTTACCACTTATTAAGCTTTCGCAGCTTAGCTATTTCCCAAGAGTCTGCTCCAGTCTCCACATGTCTTCTTGATGATTTTGCACTTTGCCTTGCATCTATTGCATTTCTTATTGCGGATGAATGACCAGGCCTTCTGCTAGGCAAAGCATTTTCCTGCAACATTTGATCCTGTTGATTTGATCTTCTAACAGAAACCTCGCCTGGTAAACATTTCACATCACAGACCTGATGATACATTGTTACAAAGTCATGTTTTAGCTTCAAACAATACCTGCATCTTTCGCTTCCTTCCGAGACGCACGTCTAGCCAAATTAGAAGAGCTGGAAATGGTATGTTCTTTTCTTGTTTCCATCTTTACTTTTGACTTCTCCAAGTCCTGTCTCATTCTCTTATGACTCTCTTCTTCTGCTTCTTCTTGTGAGTAAATGACAAATGCAGTAGCAGCAACAGCAGCTGCAAACTCGTCTTCAAGATTGTATTTCGGACTTACCATCCCATTAAACAGTCTTCAGAACCACCTCTGAACCTTTGCTATCTACACAGCCTTGAAATTTTTCACTTCAACCGAATGATTAGATAAGGACTAGAACTTTCCCTTTTATATGATAAAGGACACAAAAGCATGAAGTCTTAAGCTTAAGCAACCTATAAAAGATTTATTATCAACGACTGTTCTCACTGCATAATGATTCCGTGATGGAATTATGCAGTACATATAAAATTTCCCCTACCCCCTTCTAACAATTAAACTACTAAAGTTGTATTTTTTCCTTTTTCTTGGAAGTTTTGCTGAAGTTGAATGATGTCGCATTTCTATATTCCTCCTGTCCTGGACCAGAGAATCTCACTGTAGCAAGATCGTCAACAATCTATATGTATAAGATATAAATGATAGTTACATGTTAACGTTAATTTTTAAAATAATAAATATTTATTATAAAATCAAGATTAATTCACAAATATCAAATATGGTCAATTTATTAGTAAACTTCAATTATTTTGAAGTATAGACATTGTATATTTATAATATTAAAGTTATACATTTAGTGTATATATATATCAAAATATTTTTAGTTTTTAATTTACTTTAATCATTTTGTATCTAATGTACGGTAACTAACAGATAGTAAACGTAAAATTACAAAATCAAAATTAATTCCTAAATATCAAATATAGTTAATTTTAATAATTTTTAATTATGTATATATTAAAGGTCTGCAATTCTAAACAGATAAGTTTAATAATTCTAAATATCTAACTAAAGTATAATGTAAAATTAATATAATTATATGCATTAGATGTGAAAGTAAATTCATATATATTAAGACATTTTCAGTTATTAATAGACTATTATTTATAACATGTGTATATGGTTTATTTTCAAGAAAATAGCTATTATTATAACAAATTAATATATTATAAATTTGAAGTATAATATAAAATATTTTAATAGGTATGTATAAGAAATTTATCATATTAAAAATATTTATTTATGATATCATTATTATCATTATTTTTATATACGTATGTACCATGAAAAAATGACTTTAATTTTAAACTTACATAATACAAAACTTTGATCATAACAGTTAAAACATAACATACAAGTTTTAAAAAATAATACTCATTTATAAGAAGTGCAATTTATTTCAACTATTTCATGCATTCCAAAATGTGAAAACCTTTTTATATTTCTATGTAAAAGGGTAAAAATTTTAAATTATTATTACAATAATTTTAATTAAATCATATTTATTATTAAATAATAATAAGTTGTTTAATTTTTTATTAATTGTCTATTGTTAAAAATAATTGATATTAATTTAGTAAATATAAGTGTGCTTAATAGTAAAGATAAGTGAAAATGTAAGAACATTTAATAAGAACTTTTAATTTGAAAATTTTAGTTTTATTTAAACTTGATATTAAGTTTAAATAAATTTTGATTTATTTAAAATATAACATGTAAATAACTATTTTTAATATTTAATTAAAATTTATAAAAAATTAGGAATCATTGTCTAAATAATTTGTATTCACAATATATATTTTAAAATTTACTAGATTCAAGCATTTCATCTTTTCTCTACAAGATATAATTATTTAATATATAGTTAATCTCTTTTTGTATTTATTGTAAAATCACTTATATTAATTTAAATAGGATATAAAATATTTAAATAAAATTTAAAGGTACCAGTACAGAACACTAAACTTAATTCTATTTAATGTATTAAATACCGAATCAATACCGGTATTGAATTTGTTTTTAAAATAGTATTATATCGGTATTGGTCAATATCGGTATTATTTCAGATAAATTTTTTAAAATTATAAATTAGTTCTTAAATTTTATAAAATCTGTAAAATAGTCTGTAATTATATTATATTACGTAGTTTTTAACTTAACTTTAAACTTAAAAAAATCAAAATACAAAATTTTCCTTTTAAATTTTTTTAAAATTTTTTTCGATACTAATCAGTACCAACTGATATTTGAATCCGATATGAAATTAACTCATTCCATATTGGATTCAGGCTGGTACTATTAAATTCCCTTATTCTACTATTTTTAAAAAGAGGTACAAATTGAGAAGGAAAGCCACACGCATGACCTTGACAGAAAACTTGCATTATCGTATCTACACAACATGAAATACTACCCAGAATGACATGTAGGCAAGTCGTTGATACCGGCTATGTTTTTTCTACTTTCTCTTGGCTTCTCGTTTCACGAGTGAACCAATCCATTTCGGTATTAGTTTGTCACAACAGAAGCAATGTATCATGATTGCAAAGCATGCTTTTGCAGATTTAATTGTCTATCAGATTGAAAAATAATGCAAAATGCGTATCCCCTAAAACTCATCAAGTTATTACTTCATCAGATAAACAAAAGGAGAGATAACCAAAAAATCTTATGTACCTCTTCAGTTTGATGAAATTTTCTACGTTTCAAAACCTAGGCCTGCACCGGAGCCGACTCACGAAACTCGGCTGTACTTGATCTTGGAGCAGACTCTAGAATAAGAGGCTGGTATGAAAGCCTTGTACTAATTCCATCAACTTTAGCTCATGCACAGGAGATTGGTGCAAGCAAAGTGAGAGTTGCTTTACATGTGGAATATCTTATCTTCTGGAAGGTGAAAAGGATCTCTATCCTTCCCTTCCCTTGCCTGTTTTTTTAAAGTTGTTGTCAGCTTTTAATTGTTTCTTTCTCTCTGTCAAACATCAACAGAGGAAACAAAATTTTCATCTTGGGATGTGTGTTACAGGTATTGTTATTGAAGATTACCCAAAGTTTGATGAGAAATTGTCATAGCTTGTTAGATTCAGCTGTAGTTTATTCCACATTACCAGAGCATAGTTTTGCACGTACGGTTCTATAAAAAGATAAAC
This sequence comes from Pinacopodium congolense, assembly GCA_028565735.1. Taxonomy (NCBI): domain Eukaryota; kingdom Viridiplantae; phylum Streptophyta; class Magnoliopsida; order Malpighiales; family Erythroxylaceae; genus Pinacopodium; species Pinacopodium congolense. The sequence goes on from JAOXYD010000007.1 coordinate 10,256,338, forward strand.
AAAAAGTAGATATAGAGACGTCATAGAGGTGGTCCTAGTGCGTGTTTAGGCTAGTTGTATAAGCAATTTAAGATTCCATCAAATAGTGGAAATCGTATGGATTACACATTTCGACAGGTAATTGAGCTCGTGGCTTGTGATTCCTTGCCCACAAAACCCTCTTAAGCTCGCTTGGTTCTTGGTTTAATACCATGTTTTTAGAGGTTTACTAGATGAAATTGTTCTGTTTCATGGACTCTAATCTTATAAAACAAAAGGGAAGCGAAAGAGTAAAAAGTACTTTTGAGGGGAGGTCGTTGAGTTGGCCACAGAAGGCTTCTCACACCAATTCAATCGAATTTGTAATTTGATTTTGAGTTATCTAATATACGTTATTTTATGCATGTGAGAGTTGTATGCATTTGATTTTGTTTAAAATAACAGTTGATTTTGTTTAAAATACGCTGTTGTATGCATTTGAGAGTTTATCCAAAGCTTCCTCAATAGTGGAGACATGTGAATCTACTAATAAATGAACGTACTAATACTAACTCAATTGAGGGCATCACTTGATTAAAGGTCATGGTTCTTTAAGTAATTTATCACAAGTATGTGATTTTTGTGTTATTGCATATACCCAAAAATGTATTCTGACCGCATTTAAAGATTACGAATTGCGAATGCTCTCATTAAAAAAAAAATAAAAATAAAAATCTTGTTTCTCTTACAATTAGGGTGAAGCTTATGCCTAAATTCCACGTAAATTCCTTATCTTATTTTTGCCTATTTTTGAGGAGTCAAAAATGCGATAACATAATAAATAGAATAGTTCAAATGATTTATGTGAAAATTTCAGTTTAGGGCAAAAGTTAAGGATAATCCTAATCTAATACAAATGTGCTAACAAAAAAATAAATGTAATACTTCGTGTAATTTATATGAAAATTTGGTAGATAAAAGCTTTGAATTTTCTAACATTTTTAGTTTTTACAAAATATTTTGATGTTAATATATTAGATCTTATCATAATTGTAATGTACATTCTAAGATTTTTTTCCCTATAATATAACTAAGTTATTATCATTATTGCATTAAAAAGTTATTAATTTTGACTTTACTATGAAATTTTGTTGAAAAATGTGAATGGTAGTTAATATTAAAAATTAATTTATAAACATTAAAATTTTAAAATTTTATTTTACCAATTTAAGAGTGGATCTATAGCTTTAACCTTTTGATTTACTAACTTTTCTTAATCTTGATTAAGTTCAATTATTAAGTGAATATTTTGACTTAAAATCATAATTTAAATAATAATTTGAAGTAATTTGTTCCAAAAATAGGAATGGATATTATCTCATTAATTTAAAAAAATTATTCATTTTCCATTAGTAAATGAATTCTTTTTAATTATAAATTATAAAATTTTATCTTTTTGTAGGAAAATTCTAGGTAACAATCATCATTGATATCCTATGTGTAAGATAATTTTATATTAGGATAAAATATATTAACATTTTCCACAATTTCATAAATTATATCAAAATGCATGTGATTTAAAAATCTCATGGGAGCCCCCTGTATTTTGTATAAAGTCTATGATATTCCCTTTTGTTATCTTTCTTTGTTGAACTTCATTAAAGTGATAATTATCAAATAGATATGAGTGGGGTTATGAATACCAATTCATACCAACTAGTTCATACTATACAAATTTGGGTCTTATACCGTACCTAGTTAAAATATCAATTGGTATTTATCTTGTTAGTTCATTTCGACCCTTACCAAATACTTAGAACCTATTGGGGTTGTAAATATTATATTTTTTAGGGATCAAATTGCAAAGAAGGTAAAAATTTCAGAAAGTATCAATCGACCAGTTGACTAGTCACTAGTCAATCGATATAGGGATTGGACGACTGATATATTGTAAAAATTAAAATGGACAACCTTCTCACTTCATCCTTCTTTGTTTTTCTCATCTCTCTTTCTATTCTCCTAGTCTCAACCTTTGGATCTCTCATTCTACCCACAAATCTCACATATTTGAGTTCAAATATTCGTTTCATACCTTTATCTCACGCCAACAATTAAATTATTCCTCTTAAAACTTCAAGCAATCATAAACTACATTCATTATTCCAATTCTTGACTTCCCTCTATTCTCCAGTGATTTTTCAAGTTTCAATCTAAATTTCAGTAGGTGCGAGCAAGCTTTATCATCCCTTTTATGCTTGGACTCATTTCCATAAACTGATTTGAAGAATTTTAGTTGAAATTGGTAAATTTCTAAACTTCTAACTTTGAGATTTTTCAATTTTGTAAAATTTCCATACAATTGATTATCAATTAGTATTTAATTCATCATTTTTAAGCATTGTTGAAGTTAAATTTCATATATATATATATATATATATATATCTCGGATTGGGATACAAATAGGGTTTCAAAATTGATAATTTTCAATTTCTAATGAAATTGTGCAAAGTTTTTCATAGTTTAATGTATTTTTTTTTATGAAATTAGAAATAAGATTGAGTTAGTAGAGTCATCAATCTAATTTTGATGATTTTAAGTTTTCCCCATTTTAGGTTTATAGAAATTGAAACTTTTTCAATTTTTGGTGAAATTGCACAACTAAATTCATTTTCATAAAAATTGGAAGTAGAATTAAGTTAGCTAAATTATCAATTGAATTTATGTAATGAATCATGTTTGTTTACTAATAAAAAATTAGTTTATTTTAATTAATGTCCTAATTAATTACATTAATTTTTACAGATAAATAGAGATAAGTTCAAGTACTCTTGATAATACTCTACCCCTTCTAGTAGATTTAATGATCTAAAATAGGATCATAATAAACATTTGAGATGTAGGAGAAACGCTAGATTGAAGAAGTATTTAGTTGGAATTAAGGGTGATGGGGAACATTGCAAGAAACTTAGCCAAGACGCGAAATTGCAGATGAAAATTTTGATTGAAGATTATCAAGTTGAGAAAGATAAAAGACAGAGGTTAAAATTTTAAATTTGAAGTAGGAGTCCATTTTGTAATGATGGACTTGGTAATGATACAATTAATAGTAGTGAAGCTAGGGATTTTATTCAGTAAGAAGAGAGTGGTTTTGGTACAAATGATATGAGGAAAAGAAGGAGGATAGTATCTAGTTTTTTTTCTCCAAAAACAACTTTTTAAGTATAACTTTCAATTCGTATTTCACTGTAAGTGATAGAAACAACTCATAATGTAGATATGACAATGACTAAATGATGGTATAATATAGGTGTATCATTCAACATCACATAGCCTTACTATCCTATGATGTGTTTTATGGCCTCTTATTATCCGAAATATAAAGCTCCTTCAATTGATGACTATAGAGGTAAATTTCAAAGTAAATTTATGAAATTTTATTTGAAAGAAAAAGAATGATATGAGCTATTTATTAGTCTTCAATCATGTATAATAGTTGGATAAATAGAAGACAAGTATACTATAAAATTTTTTGTTTATTCTGTTAAAGATACTATGTTTTTTTTAAGTCATTAAGTACTATATTTTTTAAGTCTATTAATGCATCTAATCTAGTATGGAGCATTGACTTTATTTGAAATTTTTAATGAAGTTGTGAATAAGGTTAGACTTGAAAACATCGTTCAATTCATCATAGACAATGATGTTGTTTACAAAGCAGCTAGGAGGAAGTTACATAATATGTATAATTGTTTATTTTGGAATCCTTGTGGTGCACATTATCCTGATTTGATGTTGAAAAATATCAAAGTTGGTAGATATTTTCCTGTGACTTTTGAGATTATACAAAGGCAAAGAAGGTAACAAAGTTTATTTATAATTTTACATGCTTGTTAAATATGATAAGGAGGGATTTAATAAATGGTAAGAATGTATGTCATCCTATAGATATAAGATTTGCAACAAATTTATTTTTACTTCATAGTTTTGTGCAAATGAAGAAGGAGTTGAGTCAGATGCTTATAAGTGAGACAAATGAGTTGGTTCTCATCATGCCAGGTCCAATAGAAGATTGGAAGTTACCAAGAGTATACTTTAAGATAGTAAATTTTGGTCTAACTATCAATTTGTAATCCAAATTTGTGAGCCTTTGGTGAGAATACTTTATTTGGCAGATAGTGATGTAAGCCTATAATAGGATATCTTTATAATGCCATGAAGTAGATGAAGGAAGCAATAAGGACTAACTTAAAAAAAATCTTTTATGTTTATTGCTTCCTTTTCTATCATTAGTGATAGATGAGAAAGACAATTTTACTCTCCCTTATTTGTTATTGGGGCATTCTTCAATTTAAATATCTATTTTAAACATAATTTAAAGAAAAGAGTGAAGTTAATAGGGGATGTTGTTATTTATCACTATAATTGTTGTACATGCGATGATGTAAGACCTTTTTAACTCATAAATAAAGGCATATATAAATGCTTGTGCTAATTTTGGGTTGCTTATAGTAATACGGTATAGAGATAAATTGAAATTGGGAATAATTTTCTCCACTTTTATTATTTATTTAAAAGGGTTAATAATAAAAAAGGTTATCAAAATTTTCACATTTTTTCAGTTAAGTGATCAAGTTTTTAAAAGTTTTAATTGAGTGATTAACATTTAAAAAGTTAACCAGACAAGTGAAAAGATTGACGTCAGTCAGTCACCTGACCTGATCTGACTCGACAACCCTGATTTGACCCAGTCCACTCAAATCTTTTTAATTTTTCTGGTTAATTTTTTAAATGTTAATTATTCAATTGAAAATTTTTTAAAGCTTAATCACTTAACTGAAAAATGTGTAAAGATTAGATTAATAACCTATTTTGAAAATTTTAATATAGATTCATATCATAAATAAATATTTTTACATAATATTTATAAATTCAATTAAAGTATTTAATTATTATTAAGTAAACATAATATTAATAAATTTAAAATGTATTTTTATAATAATGCATGTAATATAATAAGTATAATTCATAGTAGAAGATCAAAACAATAATTATTAGTAAAATTATTATAAGTTACTTTTAGAATATTTTGAAGATAGATTTTTACTAAATTTTTATATATTTTAAGTTCAATTTTTATATTTTTAAACTTATTTTTAAAATTAAACTTTATTTATAAATTTATCTTTAAATCGCATATTCTTTAATTTTTGAACTTACTCATATAAAAAAATAAGTTTAAGGATGAAAGTAGTGTTCCATAATGAAAAAAATTACAATTCGAATTTCGAGTCAATGTATGAGTACTAATAAATGTCTAAGGTATTGGAACATATTTGAATTCATCCATTCCAAGAAGAGGAACAAATTAGAAGACAAGAGATTGAATGGCTTAATCTTTGTTAAATACAATCAGAAACTTTGAAAGAGGTGTATTATAATGTTATTGTTATTATAAAGTTCAATATAATTTTAAAATTTTTTAATAATTTAATTTTATTTATTTCCTATGACTTGGAGTGGAACAAGAAGTTTTATGGATCTAATTTTGTTTGATCATATTGATGTTTTAGCAAATTAGGTTTCTAAGGAATTAAGTCTTTTAAATAAGAGTGACTTGAAAGATAATCTTGACTGGAAGAGTATTGATATGCTCTTTGGTGCAATGAGGTTGGATGATGGCGAGGATGAGACTCCTCTTAATGATAATGACTTTTTACCAAATGAAAATTAAAGTTAGTATAGTTTGAGCAGATATAACATAGAATGAGGATTCAAGTTTTTCAAAATTTCTTCCTTTTTTTCACTTGTATTTGTTGTATATATTTAATTTTTTAGATGCTATATAAATATAAAAATTTTAACTATAAGTGTTTTTGTTACAGGTTTGGTTTCGCTTTATAGAGTTCTTCTATAAGATAAATATGCTTTTCATAATATTTATCGTTTGATGTACTTTGAAATAATTGATTATGGTTTTATGAATTGTTTTTATATTATGATGTTTTGATATATTCTTCTTATTTTATAGTGGTTTGATGTATTGGGTTTTTTGTTATATTACTTCAAGTTATTATTTATTTGAGAGATATATAAAATTAATATTAATAGGAATGAAGAAAATAGTTGTTATTGTGTCATATTTATTATATTATTGTTTTTTTAGATAAGATGAAGTAAAGTTAAAATCTATACAACATAATATATATAAGAGTTATTTTATAGATTTTTATCAAATTTAAGTAATATTTTATAATTTAAAAATTTTTCCAATACAATATCTGATATTAGATGGTACGGGTACAAAATTATGCCAAGATCAAATCTAATACGATACCAATACTCATAACATTGACTCCATGACACAAATATAAGAAGACCTACTTTATTAATAAAATAAAAAATCATAACAATCTAAATACTCACTCTATTTGCTTCTTTTTTCCCTAAAATTTATTTTTACTTTTTTCACCTTCTTCACATATAAATGCAATGAGTTTTTTTTTTGGTGTTTTAAATCAAATTTTATGCAATTGTGAGTGCCCAAGGTGATATATTATGCAGTGTTTGAAGGCTAACATCAAGGTGATTAAAGATGAGCAATTTCATGCTTCTTAAGATTGTGATAAGTTTAGTGAAAGGTGGCCTTAGGGTTTGTGAGAAGTTTATTTTGTTTAATGATAATGTTGAACTCTTTGTAGTGTATTTTAGTCTTAAACATATGAAGCAATTTTAGAAATACAAAAGATTGTCTGCAACATTGTGGGTGGTTAACTAGATATTGTATAGGGTTTAAATAGTTTATTCTTCTTCATGTGAGATAAGGAAAAAAGTAAACACTTTAAACTTAGTGTAAAAGAAGAAGAAAAAGTGTTGTGTGCATTTAATTATGTCTTATGATTACTACTGGGATAATAAATAAATAAGCAATTAACCTTTTAGGATTTTTTTAATTTAGTGATTAACCATTAAAATGTTTCAATTAAGTGGTTAACTTTTAAAAACTTAATAATTTAAGGTCAAATATTTAATTGTGTTTAATATTGGTTGAGCAATCACATGGCATTAAATTAACATTTGTAAGTCATATGTTCATTAACCCTAATTTACCCTACTTGACTTGTTTTCTCTCATTTTTCACCTATTTCCAATCTAACCATAGTCATTTTTTGTTCTTTACCATTGCAAGCCTTTCTCAATCCCTAGCCAGATGTTGTAAGATTCAGGTCAGCTTTCTCCCTTCTTTTCACCTCCTCCAACTGCTATCTTATGTACTCGCGTCTAACATCTCATTTTCATCAGCTTTCTTCCTCAACTATTAGTAATTGTAGGCTGCATCTCACTCTTATCTATTTCTAGGGTTGGACTATTAAATCCTCTCACTCTTTGGTCAGTTATGCTTTCTCCCCTCTTCTCTCATTTTCCATCTGTTTTCTTCTCCCTATTCTTCTAACTTTACCTTGCAATTCTCTCTCCCGTTAGCTGTCTCTAATATCTCACTTTCCTCAATTCTCTACTGGTCTCTTTAGATCTATCTCGAGGTTACCAAGTAAGATTATTTTTACTTAACCTAGGCTTCTGTCTGTATGATTATCTATGAATGCGAAACATTATGGTGTGTTCTAACCTATTGTGAATAGGATTCACTACTCTGCTTACTCCATGCATGGATTAAAGCTTTGATGAACATTAACCAAGTTGCCTGCTTCCATTTCTTCTAACTGTTCCCACTTCAAACATGATTATGTAAGTTTGGTAAGCTGCTAAGTGAATCTCTGGTGTAGTTTAGGTGGGTAAGATTGGGGGTTAATCTAGTTAACTCTTGAAATGTCTTAGATTCATTTCATTGATAATGTTTGGTAGGATTAAAATAGTATTGATGTGCACAATTTCTTGGCTTCTTGTTTAAACTTTTCTTATCTTGTTGGATAGTTTATGCTATTAATCGAACAAGTTTAAGATGATACTTGAAAAGACAGCATGAGACAATGCAATTTGATGTTTATTCAATTAAATTTTCTTCCTACATAGGACATATAGTATAAAAATAAAAAAAATCATAATAGGAATGAGATTGAGCTTTTAATATGATGATGTTCACTTTTCTAGTAACTAAATAACAGCTCAAAACTTCAGGCTATCATAATTATGAGTCGAATTACATATGCAAGTTTAGTGATTCCATTGGATTAAGAATTTTTTTGTTTTTACGGGGTAGTAAGTGTCATGTGGAGTTTATGGACAAAAATGAATCCTAAAAGATACTTTATTTCCTATGCTAGACGTGAAGTGAGTTGTTCTGTACGTCTCTCTCTCTTTCTATGAATTGCACAGCTTTCGACAGTAGATAATATATATGAGACAACCATATTCGAGA
>JAOXYD010000007.1:10285275-10317762 GCA_028565735.1 Pinacopodium congolense
GTGCCCTAAGGTTCCCCATTAATGTCCCATGAAATTAGGGATTAATTGCTTAATTACCGATTAAGCATCACTAACCTCGATTACTTGAACATCTTCGCTTGTAGCAATATTTCAAAGCTCTTTAGGTCCGAATTTCATCATTCCTAAAACATGAAAAACGTAGATAATTCTCTTAGCTTCGATTTGATATATAGATCACAATAATCAGACATACATAGCAAAAGTTATGATTTTTCTATCATAACAACTTAGTTTATTCTCAATTTGCCAAATTTCAGATTTTTCCTAAATTTTCTCAAATTAAGCCCAATGAATCAATTAATTCCATAATTAATCATGCTACTCCCGACTAGGGTACTTTTGGGATGTTACACTAACTATAATTTAACCTAAATAATCATGATGATGCTATTATAAAACAAATTAGAAAAAATTACCAAACAAGTATGATAAGATAAACCTAAACAATCAAACAATAATATGTAAATAATTAATGGAAGAGAGAATACACAAACTAATTTTTATAGTAGTTCGATAAAAACCCTTTGCCTACATCCACTCTCTAACTACTCATTAGAAATTTCACTGTAAATAATTTTTTTAGGATAAAGAGGAACCTTACAAATCTCAATCTTCTTTTGTGAAGGTGAAGAACAACCTTTTATAATCTTGTTTAAGGATGAAAAGAGCAACCCACCAAAATCTTCAAATGAGTGAAGAGAGATCCACACAATCTTATTTTTAAGGGTGAAGGTAAACCAACAAATCTTTCTTTCAGAAGAGTAAAGAATAACCTATCAACAATTTCAAAATCAAACCTAATAATTAAGCCCAATTCAAACATACATTAACTTAATATCTTGATCGATCAAAACAATACTCAAGGGGTCCACAAAAATACAATAAATGCAACCAATGCTTTAAACTTTTTAAAATAATTCACAACAACATCAAAATCTCTTTTCAAGTTCGCAAATTTTTTTTTTCCAAATCACTAATGCATCAAAAACTTCTCAATATGCTTAAAGTCATGTATTTACCCTTAAAATTTAGTTATAAGGCTAATTTAGCCATTACTAACTTATAAAACTGTTAGACACAAGAAACTAGTTGTTATTCTACACTGTCAACTCCTATTGATTGACTATTGGATTCCACTAGTCGACCAGTCCATCCACTAGTTGATCACTCAACTAGATTAGTCAATTAATGTTCCAAAAAATCACCCATTAGTCGATTATTCTTCATCACTGGTCAACTAGTGTTTTTACAAATCAATTTTTAGCTCCTACAAAAGCTTTCCAAGCTTGTTAAATATTGCAAGTTAATTCCCTTACATGAAAATGAACTCAACCAAGTTTCAAAACTTTTTCAAAGTATTTTTAAGGACCAAAACCTTTCAATTAAAATAAAAAACCAAATATGTCTTGTTCTATAAAAATTTATGTACTTTCTTAAACTTTTCAAAGCTTCTAGACTTTTAAAAGTTTTTCAAACTTTTCTAAATCACTTTTCTCATAAAAACTTGATTCCACCAAATTCCAAAAGTTTTCTAAAATGATTTTAGATACTAATATCATTCAATTAAACTAAAAAACAAAATATGTCTTGACTAATGAAACTTTATCTACTTTTTCAAAATATATACAATTTAAATTATTTTTAAATAATTTCCAAAATTTTCAAACTTATTTTAAAAGAATTTTTTAAAATCTTATAAAAACTATTCCTTTCACAAAAACTTGACTTAAACACACTTAAAAACTTCCTGAAAATTTTTTGATACCTTAAGAGGATTTAAAACTTCATCAATTTTTCTTTTAATTATGAAACTTTATCATGCAAATTATTTAATATGCAATGCACATGCAAAGATTGAGTCCTTAAAAATATTTAGAAGATCAAGACAAGACTTATAAATATAATTGCAAGTATAAACCTATTCATCCTTATCAAACTTGAACTTTATCTTCCATCACTTAATCTTTATTATAATGTTTGCTCCACTATTCCCATTTTCTTCATGTTTTATCTTGCTCTTTGGGCTTCATTACATATTTTGTCACATCTTATATTAATCTATATTTCCAATATATCGAAACGAAAATATCTCCATGAGAAAGTATGGCAAAATTTAATCTTTATAAAATAGTAAAGATTGAGGAATAATTAAGAAATATATTTACAAAAAGGGATAAATGAAGTTCAAGTCAATTATATTTATAATAAACTAGGTATGATTAATATTTATGCTCCAACTTTTGAGAATATCTATTCTCTTTCTTAATTACAGTAGAGAAATTGATAAGAGGAATAAAGTTAAAATAAGATAGGTCGAGTTATTGAAGGGGATGTTTGGATGGTTTATTGTTTTGGTTTTTAGTTTCTATTTTTTATAAAAACAAAAAAATACACAAACTATAATAGTTTCTATTTTTTTTCTTTTGTTTTTGTTTTTTGTTTTTTTAAGCACATAAATTGAAAAAATAGTATAGAAACCGAAAAAAACACTAATACAGCATAGAAATTGAAAAACAACAACACAGAAACTGAAAAATACACAAAATTAATAAAAAATATAAAAACTACAATTAAAAATTACAACCAACAATAATATGAAACATCCCGTAAACTAAACATTTTCCAAAGTTTCAAGTTCAGCTAGAAGTCCTTTTATTTATTATAAAATTAGCCTTCTTTTACATATGTGATAATAGTACAAGTTCTTACACGTTTAATCGGGTTATTGGTTGTAATTTTTAGTTGTGATTTTTGTATTTTTATATTGAGTTTTTTGTGTTGTTTTTAATTTTTATACTGTTTTTCAGTTTCTGTGTTTTAATGTGTTATTGTTATTAATTTTTGTGTTGATTTTTTATTTTTATGTTTTAAAAAATAAAAACTGAACCCTACTAAACAAAACATAAAATTTTCATGAAGCACACGAGGCATCACAACATTTTAGAACCAATTTGTGTAATTCTTTTCCCCTTTGTATTGTCCGGTATCCATATCAAATAACGGACTTTTATTCCTCACGTGCGTGGTGGATTTCCACTCCGAATTGCCACGTGCCGTGGTTCATCGTCAATACATGTATTCCCCCCAAATCGCTCCAGTTCAAAACCGAGGCATCTTCTGTCCTTCCCTTTTCATGACAGAAGAACTGTGAATTGGGCAAATGCCAATCACTGAAGAACAGAGGCAGAGAGCTGAAGCAAACCGATTAGCAGCCCTAGCCAAGAGAAAAGCATTCACAGAATCCATTACCAACCAACAAAAACAACAAGAGAAAAATCCATGGAGGCTCTTCAAGTGTCAAAAGCTCTGTTCTAATCTCACTCCCCGAACCCATGACCCAAAATCGCCTCCTTTGATCCAGGATGGTTCAGATTCAGCGACCCAAATTGTCGAAAAATTCTTGGTCAGGCTTGAAATTTGCTCTCCTGACTCTTTCTCCGTCACGCCCAAGGCCTTACAGGGGTTTTCTTTTCCAGGTTTAGATAAGTGCTTGAAGAGATTAGCAGATTGTTTATCCAGCGTAAGTGTATGTATGAAAGTGACTATTAGCAGATTGTTTATCCAATGGAAGTGTATGTGTGAAAGTGTGTTTATCCAATGGAAGTGTGTGTGTGAAAGTGACTATCTCAATTGGTTAGGTCATTTTTGCTAAAGTTTATGACTTTGAATATTTCTCTTACTTGGTTAATTAAAGTATAATTTTGTTGCCACTTTAAGTAACCTAGGTGATTTCTGTTTTAGGTGGTGCCTTCACATTATACTCAAAATCGTGGAGGTGGAAAGGCTTGTGTATATAAGCTCAGAGATTATGATGCAGTTCTAAACAGTTTAAAGAATTACATGGGCTTTGAAATTGAAAAGATACCTTTTGGAACACTCAATGTTATCCAGAGGCTTGCTCATTCCTTTGATATAGGGCGGTGGGTACCCTGTAGGCCTGAACACTTAACTGATGAAGAGGTTGATGAATTGATTGTGAAATTGCCGAGGAAGCTATTGGATGCTTTATTGCCTTTCCAAGTTGAGGGCTTACGATTTGGTCTGCAAAGGGGTGTTCGATGTCTTATTGCAGATGAAATGGGGTTAGGAAAAACACTCCAGGTAATTGTTTTGTTGAGAGTTTTCTGGTGGTTCTGATGTAAAATTATACAGCTTAAGTTCATAATCTGGATGCCAATGCGAGCACAATAGTTTCATTCCTCTTTTGATGTCGTAGCACCATTTATACTGCATTTTCTTGATGATTTTGTTAGAGGTTGATGCTTATTATTCTCAAAGGTGTCATTTCTGGATAGGAGACAATTTGTGGTTATCTTAGCTGATTCATATATCATATTAGAAAGCACTTGTGACTTTTGTCAACACAGTTGAGTTGATAGTTTGAAGTTTTTGAAAATTGTCTTAGAAGAGGGTGTTAACACATAAAATTTGTGTACATAATCTGTTTTCAGGCAATAGCCATTGCAGGGTGTTACATAGATGAAGGTCCTATACTTGTTGTGTGTCCAGCTGTTCTGCGGTTTTCTTGGGCAGAAGAATTAGAGAGATGGCTGCCCTCATGCTTGCCCTCTGAGATCCACCTCGGTATTGATTTCTCCTGTTTGGCTTCCTTTTTCTACCTTGTTGCTTTCATTGTTTGTGCTATCCTTTTGATAGGAGTAGGGTAATTTGAGGAGCAACCGATCTCGCTTAGTAGAAGAGTATCTTGTTCTATAATGTTCCAGAATTCTAGGGATGTGCTAACATATGTAGGAGAATCGTAAGAGGAACTATCTAATGTTGGCCATAGTATCAACTTAAGTCAACTGGAGTAGATTTGAGTCAGTTGACTTAGTTGTTCATTCCTATTTAGTTTTTTTGGACTTGGAATCTTCTTCACATTCTTTTTATTTGCCAATTGATTCATTGACAAGGCAACAAAGTCTCCCCCTCTCTCTCTCTCTGTCTCTCTCTCTCTCTCTCTTAACTGCTTTAGTTCATATTCAACTCAATTCAAGTAAACTGCAGCCTGAAATTTGGTAGGATTTGGATATAGTTTATTTGCTTTTATTCTGGCTCTACATTGGGTTGTGTTAAAATTTTACACATTGGTGTCTTTCTTTGGTCCTTAAATTTTTGCTTTTGGTTTAAACTTTTTTTTGTTGTTTTTGGTTGTTAAACGCATTCGTGACTGCTTTTTGTTCAGTTTTTGGTCATCAAAATAATCCCCAATATCTACCAAGATACCCCAGAGTTGTGGTTATTTCTTATAAAATGCTACATCACCTCCGAAAGAGCATCCTTGATCGAGAATGGGCTCTCTTGATTGTTGATGAATCTCACCATGTACGCTGCTCAAAGAAGAAATCGGAGGTTGCAGAGGTACAAGCTTTACATATTTTTCTGCTTTAATAAATCATAACCCATCAAATTTTGCCAAGCATTTTGCTGTCTCTTTCTGTCTTTTTAAGTTTGCGTGCACTTATACAGAGGTTCATGCTTCTCAAATGAGAATTCTAGCGTTTTCTTCGAATACAGATCTTCTTTGTCTCTCTGACTGTTTCATGGCTCTTTTCTAATGATTTTACTGGTGCACTTCTTCAGAATTAATTCTGAACTGTGTTACTAAAATGTGCACTATACAAGGTTAAGGCAAAAGGACAGATGCAGAACTAATTGTATAGTGCAATTTATGCTGTCTCCATATGAAGCTTAACTGATGCTTTCTTAGAACAAATAGAGCAAAGTATTTACAAGGTTGCTATTGGTTGTGGTATAAATTTTGAAACAGTACTCTCATTGATACCGTACACTTATCAATGAGCAAAATATTTACTTTTTATGTTTGGAAGGCAGCAGACTATCAGTTTTAACCATTACAGAAAATTCTTTTTTTCTGATGAATAATCTTTCATATACAAATGAAAATTCATTAAAGAATTACCTTTAAAACCTTGAGAATAATTTGTGACTATATATGGGACTATCCTTGGCTATCAAACTATTTCTTCTGAACAGTGAAATCTGAATAATATTGCGGGTGAAAATTGGGAAAGAGATATTCTATTGTTGATGATTCATTGATAAATATGTATATGATGAAAATAGCCAAAAACCTTCAACATACTGGGATGAATTGACTGCCCTTATGTCTCAGATATCCAACTCCTTGTTTTGCTAACTTAAAAACTATTATGATCCCACTAGACAATGCTGTCATTGGATTTCTGTGTCCTTTTCTTTGTCCAGATGCTGAGTAGCATAATAGAAGCCATATATGGATTTCTCCATCTAAATTTATGCTAAATTCTTTCATTTGGTCTTAAATATTATGTCAGCGTTAATTTTCAAAAAGAAAAATTACGTCAGTGTTTTATTATTCTTCCACCATTTCTTGTCCTAACAGGTAAAAGCTGTTCTTGATGTGGCAGAAAAAGTCAAACACATAGTTCTGTTGTCTGGGACACCTTCTTTGTCCAGGTTGTAGCATGTGCTTTTCACACAAATCACTATCACAGTTATTATTCAGTACAATCACTGTGAACCAATTTTGGTTTCTCTCAAATGTCAAATTTTCAGCCAAGTGAATTTTAGTGAGATGTATTCTAATATTTTATTTCCTGCAAATTCCTAGGTGATCATAGGCCATACGACATTTTTCATCAGATAAATATGTTATGGCAAGTTTTCTTCATAGCTGTACTTTGTTCACATGCTTTTATTTATTAAATTTGGTTTATGCAATCATTTTATTGCTGCTGCTGTTGTATAGGCCTGGTTTACTGGGTCAGAGCAAATATGATTTTGCAAAAACTTACTGCGCTATCAAATTTATCCAAACTTCTGAAGGGAAATGTTTCCAGGTAAGTTTTCTATGTTGTCAAAGAAGACAGTTTTAAACTGAAAATATGATTTGGATAATGACATTACCAGGTGGTTGGCTTAGTAGATAGTATAGTATCTTGGCTTGACATAATGTCACAGAAAACTTTAACATGAGTGGGATTTTAAGAATGAAGTCTTGGGATGGTAATGAGATTCATGATACAGGATTTTTCCAGAGGCAGTCGCTTGGAGGAATTAAACGTCTTACTTAGACAAACAGTTATGGTATGCCCTTGTTTCTATGTGCTGAATTTGTGTGTTCTACATCCAGTAACATCTGGGATCATATTTCTGCTACCTCGTCCCTTTTCTTCACCCCTCGTTTGCTTCTCTTGTCCTCCATGTTTGTTATGCTAGAGATGCTGTCAGCTGACTATGAACTCTTTATATCATCATAAATCTGAAAAGATTCATCAAAAGTTCCCATTTTTTTAGTGTTTCTGCTAGTATTAGATAGTGTGGTTTTGTGGAAAAAGAACATTCTATAAGTGTGAGCTAAGCATATAGTATGGGAGAAGAATGAAAAAGCTGTCTTTGTTCAATGTTATCAGTGACTTATAAATGCGATTCCCTTTTCTTCCATTTATACTTTTCTTTGGTCAATATTTAGCATTGGAATTTCAAAAATTCCCAGAGGAGCTTCCTGTAGTATATACCTGAGTGTGCCTAGTGACCTGCTAGCCAAATGTCTACTAGAAAAAATAACTGGGGAAAGTGATCCTACATTATGGTTGAATGAAGCTGCAGAACTGGGTAGGAAAAGTTAACAGTAATCACAGAGAGAGAGAGAGAGAGAGAGAGAGAGAGAGAGAGAGAGAATCAATGTTTCAGATTTTTCAAGATTTATTGTAATAATCCTTGATTGGCTAGAATTATAACTAATGATAGAATCCTTGAAATGATATTTTTACGTAAATTAAGAAATATTATTGCCAAATATGTATATTATTCCCCTTTATAAATATGGACCTCATGTATTCTGTAGATGCATAAGTTGAATAAGTAGTGTTTTTGGTCTTTGAGTCCTTAGATATAAGCTTTTATTGGCCAATCACGAAAATCATGGGTTTTCTTTCTCTCCTATGCACTTTCTTTCATTTCATGTTTTAACAAAAGGGATGCAGAGATTTCTTGCTGCAATTGGTTCTTCTTTCAGCGAATATTGTTTCCTTCTCTCCAGGTGCCTAGTAACCTATTTCATTTAGGAGGCACTACACACTTTCCTTTTAGTAATCCCATATTTGTAATTTGGTTTGTTGTAGATAAGACGCTTGAAAGAACATGTGATGGAGCAGTTACCGCCAAAGCGCAGGCAAATTATAAGACTATTGCTAAAGAGGTCAGATATAGTTTCAGCAAAAGCTGCTGTTGGGGCATACAATGGTGATGCATCTGAAAACAATGCTGCTGAAGCCATGCAACCAGAAAAGTTAGAAGAAACATGTGGTATTTATCAGTTTCGTGCATATGCCAAGTCTTTAGCGTGTCTTCGACTTAGTTTCTTGTAGTTTGTTAAGAATGGAAGTGTTTAATTTCTGGAATCCTGCCACCTAAATTTCTGGTTCCTGCTTATTGCTGAGGCTATCCTTTCTTCAGGAAAAGATATATGTTTAGTGAACAAAATGATGAGAGAACTCCTTTGGTGTGTCTTCAACTAAGTTTCTTGTAGTTTGTTAATAACGGACATGTTTAATTTCTGGAATCTTACTACCTAATTTTCCAGCTACTGCTTATTAGTAAGGCTACCCTTTCTTCAGAAAAAGATACATGTTTAGTGAACAAAATAATGAGCGAACTTCTTTTGGAAATGCTCTTATAAATGAGGCTTTAGAATGTGGTTGATCAAAGATAAAAGAAGGCTGTGAAAACTAACTTGAGAAGTTTTGTCTGTTTGCTCCAATTTAACCCCACCCATTGTGCCATTGCAACTCAAAAAAAGTTTAAAAGATGTTCATTTAGTTGACTGATGTATACTAGCTACTCATAAACACGATGCATAAAGCTTTCAATTGAATTGGTTTAATGTTCTAGTAAAACTTCAAAAGCAAAGTTGATAAGAGTTTTAGTTCCTCTGTAAAAATGTTCATATATGTGGTTTACTAGGCCAATCTCAAAGAAGATTGGAAGAATTAGTTTCTTTTGAATAACATGGATTTTAGCCACTTTTGGTAGCAATTACATCTCTACTATTATCTTGTCAAGAAACCATTCTATGCAAAAGCTTTAGTTGATGGATGAGATTCCAAAATTGACCATATATTATTCTAATATGCCTCTTCATAGGAACTGTGGACAAATAAAACATCTTGTAAATCCACTAACAACTAGGGGGCAGAATTTGAAGTTTGAGACCTCTTAGTCATGCAAGGTTCTAATACCATGTCAAGAAACCAATAAACCCAAGAGCTTATTAAGTAGATGTGTGAGGCCCAAGAATGGATCATATATCTAAGATATTTAGTGTAGACTTCAAAATCTATTAGTCGGTTTTACTCAAATTAATGTTTTTTTCTTATTAATTAAAGAAATAGCATGTCATATATGTGTGACCCAATAATTGGATTGGTGATCTATGACCTTTACACCAAACTGAATTTGGGTGTTCTATTGTTTGCAATCACACATATCCCTTAAGAAGGATTTACATCCATTTCCATAATACCAAAACCTGAAATTTTTTTCCTTCTCTTTCAGATGATGAGGCTCACCGCCAATCCAAGAAAATTTCCTACCAAGAGCTTGGCATTGCAAAGCTCTCTGGGTTTTATGAATGGCTATCCATACATCCACTTATTTCAGAGCCAGATAGATTAACTGAACTTGATGTAGTTCCCAGGCAGCAAAAGATGTTAATTTTTGCCCACCATCATAAGGTTCTTGATAGAGTACAGGTGAGAAGACTTTTATTGTTTGTCCTTCCTCACATGATTCAACCATTTATTCATGTGAATCAGTGGTGAATTATTATTTTGTTCTAAGCTTTCTGGATATTATCTTGCCAGAAATAGGCGTGACTACAAAACTAAGGAAATGAACCCAAAATTGATTAAGCCAACAACTAGTAGTTTTAAAAATGGTTGTGTAACCTAAGAAATTGATTTTTCAACTGTGAACCAGCTTTAGTAGTTTCAATCCAAACATGTTAACTTACAAGTTTCCGTAATATTTAAACTGGAGTAGGGCAATGTCAGTTCCTAGAACAATATTGAAGCTGATTTCTTTTGCATTTCCGGGCATTAACGCATATTTTTTTCAGAGTAGTATTAGACCTATGTTGTTTGCTGACCAAAATGAAATTTATCTTAAGATGGTGTCATTTTACATCTTTGAAAATTAGCTTATATCTATAGATTTTAGTTATATGATGTTTAATCCCTTAATTTTCATCCAGGTTGACACTCGTTTAAATTCTACTCTGACTTTTTTATTCTTGAATGTGTAATTGCTTTCGGTTTGATGTCTAGGTTAGTTTAAAGCCATTCCCATATTATGTATAGCTTCTATTTTCTTATGTAAGGCCCAAATTCATCTTAAGTATATGATGTTGCCCTAGATTCAAGACCTTGAATCTTCCCTTTAATTTGTATTAGGAGTTCGTATGTGAGAAAAAAGTTGGGTTTGTTCGCATTGATGGAACCACACTTGCAAGAGACAGACAAGTAGCTGTGCAGTCATTCCAGTCATCAAATGAGGTACATATTGCATTTATTCCATAATAAATCTCTGCCTAATACTTTCTTTTTTCCATTTTACCCCATTGTTTTTATACTTCTAGGTATTCTCTTATGAAATTTGATGATTTATTTATGATAAAAATTGTCTTGAATTAATTAATGGGTGTCATCATAATATTTAGCTTTCTTCTTGATCAACTTGCTAAACTTGTTAACCTTGATTGAGTTTGATGACAGAAACTGCCCCAAGGTTATCTTCTCTTTTATTAATCCAAATTCTCGGTTTAGTTTTACCTATAGGCATATCATGGCATTATCCTAGTGTTGACTATTGTTATGTGATGCCACTTTTAACTAGAGATTGATGTTTGAAATTGTCATAATTCAACTCATCTCATGCTTTTCTGTCTGAAATTGGTAGGTTACAAAATAGTTGCTCATTAACGTAACTACTAAATTATGAATTTCATTGATTAAACAATCAATAGGTTGGTTCTTGTTTTGATTGTTTTCATTTACATATTTTACTCTCAATTGTCAATTTTTCATCACTCAATCAATATCTATAGATTATGTATCTGTATTACTTCTTTTTTCTTCTTTTATTACCCAATCATTGCAGCATAAAGTAATCTTTTTTTGTTTATAGGAAACTAAGACATTAATTTACCCATTTACTAGGTTAAGATCGCAATAATTGGTGTAACTGCTGGGGGTGTTGGACTTGATTTCTCTTCAGCACAAAATGTTGTGTTCTTGGAGCTACCTCAATCCCCATCTTTGATGCTTCAGGTCTGACGTTAATTTTTACTTGTCTTTTTTATGAATATTGAATAGGAAGCTTAGTGATAGTGTATATTGGAAATAATGTGTACTATAAGTTATAACTTTCATGTAATTCTTGTTTTTAGGCATTGCTTTAATAGGGAATCTTGGAAGGTTACTTTACTTTTTGATGTTTTCCTCATAAATTATTTCCTTCTTTGTAAGTAGATTGCACTCCTAACTTTTAACCAAAAAAGGTTTAGCATACTCAAGGAATTGAATAAATGGCATGGTTAGAGAGGGATCATATTCTTTTTGTGTTTTGGCCAAAATGCATGTGATGTGGAAGACGCAAAAAAATCGGAATTATGATTTACAAAAAGTTATTATTTCAAATTTTGTTATGAAAATAAATTAGAAGGATCTTATCTTATTTAGAAAAGTTAATATTTCAAAAGTTTTGTTTTAATAGGAAGCTAAATTAGAGGGATTTTATCCTATTTAAGTTTCTAATATCTCTAATATTGTAAGTCTATTTAAAGGCATATCTCTATTGAATAAAGCAAGCAGAAAATATCATTAGAAAACCTAAAGAGAATTTGTCAAGGATAGCTCTCTCTCCCTATCTCCATACAGCATAGGTAAATCTAGGAAACGAGTGGCCATGAGTAAGGGAAGAAGAGAGGACTTCCCCGTGAGTCGACCTATGACTAGATCCTATACAAAACTCATAACAACATGTTGTTTGTTGTGCCTCATCAACATAAGGTTTTGGCTCTTTGAGATTATAGCATATGACATGAGAAGCTCGTGGTTTCTCCTCATTTTCAACTCAATGAGCCTCCCCTAAGAAAAGGAGTATCACATTTATTGTAATTCAGCCATGGCCTTTGCAACAACTTGAGTTTTCAAGTTCTAAGTGTACATGACATGGCATTAGGCCCTTTATGATCCTTACATTACACTTAAAATTTTCCATTTTAGCATAATGTGTGGTAAGAATATACTTTCGAGTTTTAACCCAATGGACTTCTCTTTTAGGAACTTGTGAGAGTTATGCACGATTCTCTGTGATTCACTCAAAAGTTTAAACTCAAATTAAATCCTATATTTTATGGTGATGATATTGCCAGTTTTTAAGCATTATTGTGTTTGGATACATGCTTTTATTGTTTCATAAGTGTAAATAGAAGAAAAGTATTATATGTCTTGTGAGTAATCTATACAAACTATGGGTATTTATACAAGTATTCTAACACTAATTAAGGTACTAACTAAGGCCTTAATCCCCTATAATCAAACCTAGGACCTGTAACACTCCCTCTCAAGTTGGAGAACAGATATTAATCATACCTAATTTGTTACAAAGATTGTCAACCCCATTCCCATGTAGAGCCTTTGTAAACATATCTTTTAATTAGTCTTTAATTTTCACATATCTTGTAGAAATTAGATATTTTGTTGCACATTTTTACTAACCGAATAACAATCAATCTTGATGTGTTTAGTTCGTTCATGAAATGCAGAATTAGAAGCAACATGAAGGGAAACTTGGTTGTCACAGAATAACTTTGTTAGGGTTGGAGTTTTGAAACCTACTTGATTTAACAAATGATATAATCACAATATTTCACATATGAATCATAGCTCTGTATTCAAATTCTGCACTTGAGCGACACCAAACATTCAGCTTTTTATTTTTCCAAGAAACTAGATTTCCTTTCACAAAAACACGATAACTTATAGTGGACCTTCGATCTATCTTGCATCTTTCCTAATTTGCATCGGAAAAACATTCTATACGAGTGCAACCACGATTCTTATATAGTGTACCTATTCTGAGAACTCCCTTTAAGTAATATAGAATCTATTCCAAGGCAGTCTAATGATGAATTGTTCCACAAATTGACTTATAATATTGACATGATAAGCAATGTCAGGATGAGTAACTATAAGATAATTTAGTTTTCTAACCAATCTCCTATGCTTCTCAGGATCTGTAAACAAGTCTCTTTCCTTCGTAAGTTGTAGATTAGGTGCCATTGAAGTACTGCATGACTTTGTACCCAGCTTTCCAGTCCCAGCCAATAAATCAAGTACATATTTCCTTTGTGATAGAAAAATGCCTTTCCTACTTTTGATTAGCTTAACACCTAAAAAATATTTTAATGCCTCCAATTCCTTTGTCCAAATCTAGCTATGAACAAATGTCTTCAAAGATGATATACCTGTGACATCCCTATCAGTAATAACAATATCACATATATTCTACCAAAAGTAAAATACCAGATACAGAGTTTTTATATAATACTAAGTGATCAGTCTTGCTCTTGCTTAGGCCAAACTGTTCAACTGCTTCACTAAATTTTCCGAACCAAGCATGGGGTCTGTTTCAAGCCATATAGGGATCTTGGTAGACGACACACTTTTCCATGCTCCCTATGAGCAATAAATCTAGGTGGTTGCTTCATATAAACTGTTTATAAATCTCCATGTAAGAAAGAATTCTTGATATCTAACTGATGCAACGTCTAATCATAAGTAGCTTCCACAAAAATAAGCAAATAAATAGATATTAATTTGGCCATAGGAGAAAAGGTATTAGAATAATCCATACCATAAGTTTGTGCATATCCTTTCGTGACAAAGTAGGCCTTGAGTTGAGTTACTGCCCCATCAAGATTAACTTTAATGGCAAACAACCACCTGCATCCAATAGCTTTCTTACCTGCCTGTAAGTAAATCAACTAAATTCCAAGTACTGTTGACATTTGAAACAATCATATCTTTTATCATTGTTGTGCGCTAACCAGGATGAGATAAAACTTTATTAACAGTTTTGGATAAGGATATTGAATCAAGAGAAGCAATAAAAGAAGATGACAATTGGTCATAGGACACAAGATGAGATGGGATAAGCACATTGGCATTTACTTTTACGAAGAGCAATTGGAAGGGCAAGATCATTGGTTGTCAGATTTGATGCCAGAGAAGATATTAGAGCCAGACATGTGGTGGAAATATCTCATCTTTTAGAGTAGACATGACGAATAGGTGGTGGTGGCCGAGGTGGTGGTGAGTATGGAGGAGAGGATGTGCCAAGAACATTTAGAAATTGGTATGTGATTTGGTACACTAAAAAATCATCCTGCTCCTCTAGATTAATAAGAGTAGAAGTTATAGAAAAGAAATGAATTTGTTCCATAAAAGTGACATTAGCAAACATGAGATATTTATTGAGACTAGGACAATGATACTAATATCTCTTTTGGAGGCGAGAGTAATCCAAAAAGGCACATTTAATAGATTTTGGATTCAGTTTAGTGAGCTAAGAATGGACATCACGAACAAAACAAGTACTTTAAAAAATGCGGGGCTCAATGGGAAATAAGGGCTTGGTAGGAAAAAGAATGTGATTAGGGACTTCTCCGTGAAGAATAGATGATAGCATATGGTTAATTAGAAAACAGCCTGTGGAAACAGCATAGCCCAAAAACATTTGGGAACATATGTTTGGAATAAAAGGCTCTAACTGTTTCAAGAAAATGTTTGTTTTTCTTTTCAACTACATCGTTTTGAGAGAGTGTATCAACGTATGAGGATTGGTGAAAGATGTCGAGTTTAGTCATATAAGTCTAAAAGGAATTAGAAAGATATTCTTTAGTATTATCACTTCTCAAGATATGCAAAAAGGCATTAAATTGATTTTAATTTCAGCACAAAGAGCAGTAAAGTGAGAAAACAACTCAGATTGATTTTTTATCAGATAAAACCAAGTCATTCGAGAATAATCATCAATAAAGATAATAAAATACCAAAACTTAGGTTTAGATAGGACAAGGACCCCAGACATCTAAGTGGACTAACTCAAAAGAAAAACTAGCTACACGAGGAATATAAGATGTACGATAGTGTTTAACAAACAGACATGATTAACATTTTAGAAATTACACATTGGGAAATTCAGGACGCAATTTCTTTAGTGAAGATAGAGAAGGATGTCCTAACTAACAATGCACTTCAAAAAGGGTTAGGACGATTAAACAGGCAATAGATTTGGGTACCTTCACTTGAGTATCCAAAGTATAGAGACCTCTACCCACATGTCCGCTACCAAAAATCTTCTTTGTCACAAGATGTTGAAAATGACAATAATTAGGAAAAAATAAGACACAAAAATTAAGAGTACAAATAATTCAACTAGCAAACATTAAATTAAGAGTAAATCCTGGTATGCTTAGGATGTAAGACAAGGGAAGAGATGATGTAGGATGAATAATATCATAACAAATAATAAGTGCTTTTGAACCATCTGCTAAAGTTACTATGACTAAAGACGTGCAATCTAAAGGTAGGTAGGAAAGTGGGATTACTAGTTATATAGCTATTAGCACCCAAATGAGTGACCCACTGTGACGTACTTGACTCGGCAACAACATTGATAAATTGAGATGAATTCCTCAAATGCTTTTTGGTACTAAAGGTATTTAGTAAACTCATCTGTAGATTTGTGATTATCTGTGTAGTTGGAGTGGATGTAGTGGTTGTAACATTTACTGAATGAGTTCTTTGATCTTGGTTTTGCAACTTTGGATATGACTGTTTACTGTGGCCTAACTCAGAGTAATAATGGCACTCAACTTCTCCCGAATCCTGGTTTTGAATATTTGAGCCTCTGTCTTTGTTTTGATTTCTATGAAGAACTTTTTCAAGTCTGGAACAACTTGCCATCAGAAAATAACAAGATAACAAAACTTCAACTACAAAAATAAAATTCGAAATTGACAAAGTAAACACACAAGTTCTAAAGCAGATTTGACCAATCAAAAGGATAATACAACCTTGCAACTTAGTGTACTAATGCAGCGTTGTTTGACCAATTATAGAGACATTTGGAATCAGATTGGTGTGGCTTCCCAAAAACAACTTTGGCCAAAAATAAGATGCTACTAAATCTGGTTTGGACTGCAACGCCCAAAGTATCCCAGAAATAAGATTTGCCACAAACTAAACAAAGTGCTGCAAAATGAGGCGTTGGATTGCACAAAGTCATGCTGGAGAGGGGCAACACCATCGCTAACAAGAGAACCACCACAAACACAAGTGCTAACAGCAGCTGCAAAACCAACAGAGAAATACTATAAAACCAATAGAGGAGCCTGAAGCAAATTGTGGGTCGCGGGTAGACGAGTCAATGCTCTGACTCGTCTTAGATTCGATATAAACAGCAAATAAAATGGCACGTCAAGGTGTGGAGAAGTGAGTCATCAATGGTTTAGCTAGTCGGAGGTTGGTAGTTCTTCGCATGCTCCTTCACGTGTCAGCAAGTGGGAGAAGCAGTAGAAACTTTGGCTGGCAAGTGACAAGCACTCTCCGGTCATCTGATTACCAGAACTTTGGGACTTGCCAAACTCCAATCTACGAAACCTACTGGACTGGAGGTGAGACGAATGGAATTACTAACAGAAATGGCTTCCACAAAAGATGAAACACATTCTCTTCACTTGAACAAAACCAAAGAGATAAAAAATTGAATCTGGGTAATCTCTTAAAAACCCAACAAAACTAGAACCCAAAAAAGAGCCATTGTCTTAGATACCGCGTAAATAGAAGGAAGTATTGTATTTTTTGTAAATAATATGTACAAACTATGGGTATTTATACAAGTATTCTGGCACTAATTAAGTTACTAATCAAGGCCATGATTAAGGGATGTAATCCCTATAATCAAGCCTAGGCTTTGTAATAATAAGATTTAAGGGAAGGAATGTAGTGATCGAGGTTTTAAATAGTGGGGCTGAAGGCAATTGTGGCAATTACAGTTAATGCAGAGATGATTGTGGCCATACTGGACCACAATCAGCCTCAATTGCAGCTCTAATTGGAATTAAAGATATTGATAGTTCTTAAATTTAGTTATTGATTGGATTGTTACATCAATTATCCAAAGCCATGTTAATGTATGTGGGTGAGTTTCACATGAATGCAACACTTAAATAGTCTCCCATGTGGTGAGATCCAATAGGTGCCTACACAATGAAAATAAGGTTCAATCAACTTGGATTCTGAGTACTGGAAAGTACACCTTGGCACAGAATGCTTTTCTTTAAATATGTAAGATGAAACATGGACGTGGTCACAATTGTTCTGTGGAATAGACCAGGTCTGTGTTGATAAATAACTTCCTTTTTCAGTGCATAATGTGACAATTGTGTACATTGCTTATACTCTGTCTTATCACTTATAGTATTTAGATCATTATGGGTCAAAGCTTGTTCTAGAGGTTGCCTTGTTTTATTAAACATTAACTGTCTTCATGAAGTTATGATTTTCTCTCTTTTTTCCCCACAATTTCTTATTTCCAGAATGTTAGGACCAACATAGAAGAGGGTATTTTAGACAGTGGGAAGTATAACAAAAAAGGGAGTAAACTGTTAGTATGGAAAGTGTAATCTAGGAGGAAGAACAATGGGCCAGGGGAGAGTTAGTTATTAGCTGATGTGCCAAAGGTAGTTAGGGGTAATAGATTTGGGTGCTGGCTGGGAGAGGGGGTTTTTTAAGAGAAGCAGGAAAAACAGAGAGGGGGAGGAGAGGAATAACCATCATTGTGATAGAAATCTAGTAATCCTTTTGAAGAGCATTTTGCTCTGGGTAGGGTGATACTGAATATCACCCTTGTAAGGGTTGTAGTACTGCTATAATTCAATAAATAAAATCATAAATCTAGTATTCTAAGACTAGAATTCTATCATTGGTCCGACTTGTCGAATTTCATGCCACCAAAGATGTCCGATAGAGTAGAATTGTTGGGATCTCGTATAGCCAATTTGGAGGCGGGAGTGGAAGATATGCAATCATTGATGAGGATGGCCATGGGGAAATGCAGTGGGCATTGTTGTTAGAAATGAGTAAGATGCTGGTTAAGAGGCTGGAGGAAGGTCAGGGGAGTGACACTTCAAGGAAGGGACAACCCATAGCTGGTGACAGAATTGATCAACATCCTCTATTGATATGGAGGAGTATAGAATGTTTGTACGTAAGGTGGAACTACCCATGTTTGATGGGTCTGATCCCCTGGGATGGATCACTAGAGCAGAGGTGTATTTCGAGATTCATAATACATCAGAGGAGGTAAAAACCAAACTCGCTATATTAAGGATGGAAGGATCTACCATTCACTAGTTTAATCTTTTAAGAGAGACGGAGGTGGAACTGAACTGGGAGAAGTATAAGAAGGC
Source organism: Pinacopodium congolense (assembly GCA_028565735.1). Lineage (NCBI taxonomy): Eukaryota > Viridiplantae > Streptophyta > Magnoliopsida > Malpighiales > Erythroxylaceae > Pinacopodium > Pinacopodium congolense. The sequence continues at coordinate 10,303,838 of JAOXYD010000007.1, forward strand.
GTTAATAGATTGTTATAGTGGGAGGAGGTTTGAGAACCCATTTGAGGAACTTTCAGACCTACGAAAAACGAATACAATGGAGGAGTACATCAAAGCTTTCGAGTTCATTTCATCTCAGGTGGGACGCCTACCGGAGGAACAGTTTATGGGGCATTTCATGAGTGGCTTGAGATAGATCAGATATTAGAAGAAGGGTGTGTACATTCAGCCTGATGAATAGGTATCAGTTGATGAAGATAGCAAGGGCTGTGGAAGAAGAGGTGTGCGGTGAGCAAGAAGATGGTGGTAGCTGGGTCTCTCGACATCGCACATGGAGTCAACGTAGAGAGGGGCCATATAAAGGCCATTATCGGGTTAACCCGAACCCTAAGGAGTCGGGTCATACCATCCCGACAGGTCAAGTTGATTTTCGTGGGAAAAATGGCACGGGTCAAAACCGACCCATGACACAGGTGCAGCACTGAGCTCCTGCGTCCTCCATGACGGCACCAGTAAGATGAATGGAGGGAGAGAAGAGGGTGGCAGAGAAATATCGAGGGGTGCAGCATATCTCATACTAAGAGCTCATGGATAGAAAAGCCAAGGGTCTTTGTTTCAGTGTAGGGAACGATTTCATCCACAAGAGACAATTACGATTACTGGTTTTGGATGACAATGAGACTTTAAATGACGAGGGAGAAATCATAGCAATTAGGAGAGGATGAAGAGGAAGGAGAGGTAGCGAAGAGTAAGTAAAACACTAATTTTTTAAACTAAAACCATGAAGTTGGAAGGCAAAATAAGAGGGGTTCCGATTGTGGTATTGCTGGATAGTGGAGCAAGCCACAACTTCATCTCCTCGGAATTAGCCTCTGGTTTGGGATTACAAATGGAGCTAACGAAGACGTTGGGAATTGGGTTAGGCGATGGCCATAAGGTAATGACTAAAAGAAGGTGTATAGGGATTCCAATTCGGTTAGGAGAGCTGGACTTGCAAATGGATGCTTACATACTGGATTTGGGAGGAATGGATGTTATTTTGGTGGTTTCTTGGTTGCAGACCTTAGGGAAAGTCATTGTCGACTAGAAGGAGATGACCATGCAGTTCTAATATGCTGGTCAAATAGTGGAGTTGTGTGGCAAGGCAGCAAAGAAGGTAGAACAGAGAAGGGGAAGCTTCTGTGATGAGGGACCTGTACCCTTGCATAGCCTCCTAACAAGTCTACAGGCTGTTTTTTGATCAATGGAAGTGGTTGCAGTCCAGGGGGAGTATCAAACACAGCTAGGTGATACGGAACAGCAAGAGCTAAATGTGGTACTGAACTAATTTTCAGAGGTGTTCCAAGAGATTCAGGGGTTACCCCCCCCAAGGGAATTACTCTCACTCTATTGTTGTACAACAAGGACAAGGTCCAATTAGTGTGCGACCTTATCAGTACCCCCACAACCATAAAGATGAGATTGAGAAATAGGTTCGGCAAATGTTACGGTTAGGAACCATATGACCAAGTTCAAGTGCTTATTCCAGTCCTGTGATTTTGGTCAAGAAGAAAGACGCCTCATGGTGGATGTGTGTACATTATAGGGCCTTAAATAAGGTCACAATACTAGATAAATATCCTATTTCGGTGGTGGATTAACTTCTAGATGAGTTGCACGGTGCTTATTTCTTCTCTAAGTTAGGCCTTAAATCTAGATATCACCAAATTAGGGTCAGCAATGAAGACATCCATAAGATAGCTTTCCGAACTCATGATGGCCACTATGAGTTCTTAGTAATGCTGTTCGGATTGACCAATGCACCAGTTACCTTCCAATCTATAATGAGCGACATTTTCAGGGCCTCTACTTCGAAGGTTTGTCTTAGTTTTTTTTAATGATATTCTGGTATATAGTGCTGATTGGAAAACTCACCTTTTGGACCTATCAAATGTCGTGGATGTTCTAAAACAAAATCAGTTTGTGGTAAACAAAGAGAAGTGCAGTTTTAGGAGACAATCGGTGGACTATTTGGGCCATGTTATTTCAGGTGGGGGCGAGGGGTTTCTTGGGGTTGACAAGATATTACCGTAAGTTCATCATGAACTATGGAAAAATGGCCAAACCACTCATGGAGTTGACAAAGAAAGAGGGGTTTCATTGGACTGCAGTTGTTCTAGAGGCCTTTGAGGTCCTAAAGAAGGTGCTGACCACATCTCCTATTCTGGCTCTTCCTAATTTTTCCCAACCTTTTGAGATCGAGTGTGATGCGTCGAGAAAGGGAGTGAGCGTGGTGCTAATGCAACATAGGAGGTCAATAGCATATTTTAGCAAGGCCTTATCAGAAGGGAATCTCTCTAAATCAATGTATGAGAAGGAGTTAATGGCTTTGGTGTTAGCAATGAACCATTGGCGTCATTACTTACTAGGCAGATCATTTGTGGTGTATTCTGACCAGAAAAGTCTCTGCCATTTGTTGCAACAGCGAATGACTACTACAAATCAGCAATGTTGGATGGCAAAGTTGTTAGGCTATCATTTTGAGGTCATTTATGAATCAGGACCTGACAATAAGGCAGTTGATGCATTTTCATGGGTTCATGATGAAATGGAGCTGAATACCATCACATCCTATCCACAGTGGGCAGATGGTCGAATCATACAACAGGAGGTGCAACAAGACCCCAGGTTGTATGGCATGATAAGGGATCTACAGAAAGATCCACAATCTAAACCTGGGTTTGTGTGGCATCAAGGGGTCTTATTGCACAAAGGGAGGCTAGTACTTTCTTCTACTTCCTCATTCATTCCACTCCTTTTGAAGGAATTTCATTCTTCTCCTATCAGAGGGCATTCGAGCTATCTTCGAACCTACAAGAGAATTGCAAGCAATCTGTATTAGGTTGGAATGAAGAAATGCATTCAAGATTTCGTCAAGTCTCGTGACACTTGTCAACAACAACCTTTGCCGATTCCAAATCTAATTTGGGAAGACATTTTTATGGATTTTATTACTGGACTACCTAAGTCTAAGGGGTATGAAGTAGTGCTGGTTATGGTCGATTGGTTATCTAAATATGGTCATTCTATCTTACTTAAACACCCATATACTGCAAAAACTATGGCTGAGGTGTTTATTAAAGAAGTTATACGCCTATGTAAAGTACCAAAATCCATCATTAGTGACCATGACCCGCTGTTTATCAGCCATTTCTAGCGGGAGTTGTTCCGCATGCAGGGTACTATGCTTAAAATGAGCTCCTCTTATCATCTAGAAACAGATGGACGAATAGAAGTTATCAATAGGTGCTTAGAGACATACTCGAGATGTTTTGTGTCTGAACAACTATGGAATTGGTCTTATTGGATTTCATGGGCTGAATTATGGTACAACACTACTTTTCACATCTCTACAGGTTCAACCCCGTTTGAGATGGTGTATGGGAGAAAACCACCTACACTAGTAAGGTATCTACACGGAGAGACCAGAGTGGAGGCAATGGCTCGAGAATTAATGGATAGGGATGAAGCATTAAATCACTTGAAATACAACTTGAATAGGGCACAAGAACAAATGAAGAGGTATGCGGATAGAAAAAGAACTCACCAATCTTTCCAAATAGGGGAATGGGTTTTCCTAAAGCTACGGCCCTATAGACGACTCATTGTGGCCAGGCGCATCAATCAAAAACTAGCAACAAGGTATTTTGGTCCTTTTCAAATTTTGGAAAAGTTGGGAACTGTCACATATAAACTCAAACTACCTCTCAATTTAAGAGTTCGCCCAATATTCCATGTGTCTCAACTAAAAAAGGCAGTAGGCAACTATTTAGTGGAGGCCATTTTACTTGAAGGCATGGAAGTAGAGTTGGAGGACATGGTGGAACCATAAACTATTCTAACCAACAAGATAACAACTAAGAATGGGGACTCAACACACCAATGGTTGGTCAAATGGAAGGGCAAACCAATGGAGCAAGTGATGTGGGAGGATGAGTATGTGATCCGTAGACAATTTTCTCAATTTAGCCTTGAGGACAAGGCTGCTCTTCCAGGAGGGGGCAATGTTAGGACCAACATAAAAGAGGGTATTTTAGATAGTGGGAAGCATAACAAAAAAGGGAGTAAATTGTTAGTATGGAAAGTGTACTCTGGGAGGACGAACAATGAGCCAGGGGAGAGTTAGTTATTAGCTGATGTGGCAAAGGTAGTTAAGGGTATCAAATTCGGGTGCTGGGTGGGTGGAGGGGGGGTTTAAGAGAAGCGGGAAAAAGAGAGAGGGGGAGGAGAGGAATAACCATCTTGTGACAGAAGGCTAGTAATCCTTCTAAGGAGCATTCTGCTCTGGGTAGGGAGATACTGAATATCACCCTTGCAAGGGTTGTAGTACTGCTATAATTCAATAAATAAAATCATAACTCTAGTATTCTATGGCTAGAGTTCTATCAAAGAACTAGTAAATTTGTCTGGATGAGCACCATATTTAATAAGGATCACTCGTGTATTGTATTTTTAGCAAGGTAGTTTTTGTAAGCCAACTTTATTCCTTATTTGTTGACTTCTAGAGAATCATGCATGTGTGCATACATACTGCATTGTCCTCATAACCTGCTTTAATGTTCTGAAGTTATGCTTGATTTATCATCCACATCAATTTATTCATTCAATTCTGTTTTTCCTACATCACTAATCTTTTTAATTTTAGGCTGAGGATAGAGCTCACAGACGAGGACAGATGAATCCTGTCAATATATACATCTTTTGTGCAAAGGTCTGCTTTCTGGGGTAACAATTGAAGTTTTCTGGCCATTCACATCACTTCTATGCATTTGAAAAGGTGCGACTGTTCTATTGCAGAACACTTTGGATGAAAGAATTTGGCAAAGATTAAACAAGAGTCTTCATCGTGTTTCATCTACTACAAATGGAAAGTATGATGCGGTGTCTGAAATACTGGTATTATCTCTTTTCCTTTTCCTCTACAAGTTCTGATTGGCAGTCTATTGCTAAACAAGCTTGTTCCATACCAGTAAATGTTGTTAATGTTTTGAATCCTGAGTTCTACCTGTTTGGTAAAAGACCTCCTTAAAAAGTAGTTAATAGTATTGGTAGCTGTAGAAAATTTTCTTCTATACATTTTAACCTATTAATCTGTATTTACAGGTTGATAATGTTTCTTATTTAGGAGTGTCTGACAAATCTGGGGAATGCAGAGTTCAGGATGTAGAAACAGCCTCACATAGTAAGCTCTCTGCTGAAGAACTTCGTATGCACCCTGTCACAGGCTCAGTGGTTGATATGCAGCCTTCAGCCATTCATGATGAACTGGCTAAGAGGTTTACTGGTACATCTGAAGAGGAACCTATTTGTGGTGACATCATATGCCAAACTGAGGACCATCATGCGGTATACATTGGGAATTCTTTTCTTCTTTTGGTTTCTGTCCAAACATAGTTGTCCTTTCATTGTTTCATTTGCTGAATATTGGTCTATGTGTGGATTGAATGATCAAATATCATTTGAAGAACCTGTTAGTTTGGTTCATATTCCACAAATAAGCAACAGATTTCCTGGAAAAACAGATATAGGAAGATATAACCTAGGACCTAGTGTGCAAGTCTCAATAGATTTTATTCTTCTAACCAAGATAAAGGAAATATAGACAAGGGGAACATGAGTGTGGAATTTAGCTCTAACGTTCTCAAAATGAGGAAAATATCTGAAAAATGGTCGTTTTATAAATTTGATCATGCAGGGAAAACAATCTTGCACTCAGACATCGGCAAACATTTGGTCTTGTGAGCAAAAAGAAACTGAGGGACATTGCTCTAAAGAGTTGAATTTTCTGCGCTTTGAGGTATGTGTAGCAAATCTGAGAGTGATATCTGCCTTCTGATTGATCCATCTTTTATTTTAGGTTGGTGCTATATAACTTAAGCATTAGTCTCAGATTAACTGTAGCTTTGTTCAAACACTTGCCAAGTAACTTCTGATTTGGTTTTCAAAATTGAAAGTTCTGCTCAAGTAAGTTGTATGTAGAGCTATTCACTGAATAATGAGAGGTAATTCAGATTTTCATTTTGGGCAATGCTACCATCTAACTGAATTACCCTACTCATTTAGTGATGTTTTCACCTTACTCAGCATGATGAAGTGCTTATAGTTCATGACACTGCAGTTTGCTTCAAAATCTAGCTGCTATCTTCTTGCCATTCAATCCTAATGCAAATCTGCTTAGAAAATGGTCATGTCATTCTGGTGAATCAAATTGTTGTATCTGTTTCGTGGTTGCAATTTGCAATTGTAAGAAAACTTTATCTGGGTAATATAATCTCCATTAAGCTGGTTTGAAGATACCAGCAGTTCCTCCTAAGCGTTGAGATGTAAGAGCAAATTAATTGAAGTCAATTATAGTGACTATCTTTCTTTACTGTGCAGGTGAGTCAATATACTGGAAGGATTCATCTCTATTCATGCATGCCTGGGGTGGACTTACGACCACAGCCGCTGTTTAAGAATTTTCAACCAGAGGAACTGGAGTCACTTTGTTATCATACAGGAAATGATACCAAAGAGAATGTTTCCACAATTTTCAAGGGCAACCCAGACTATAGGCATGCTCTTTTCACTTTCATCAGTGAGTGGGATAAACTAAGGCCTATTCAGAAAAGGAAATTACGTGGAAAGACATTGCAGCTTCCTTTATCCATTGAGTTGCGCTACTTGAATGAAAGTACTACTCACAATGCTGAAGTATGTCTTAATGTAAAAAGTTATTGATTGATATCTGAACCGCTCATCATTGATCAGTGACAAGATCTTGTAATATGTTATGAACTTTTATGATCCAATCTCTGCTTGCTTTATTGTAGGGATTGTTGAATGGTGGAAGCAAGCGGCGTAGCACTCCTTTGTATGATATTAGCCATCCTTTGCCAGAAAATGCAGTTTGGAAAGTGGTAAATCTATGTGGCGGCTTTGGCAAAAAGGAAAAGCAATATACTCAAGGCTGGACGCTCATGAATGAGCCACTTTGCAAACTATGTCAAAAAATATGCATGTAGGTCCTAAGAAGTTATCTTGTTCACATTGTTCATATTTTCACTGATCTATGATGAAATACCTGTCATCCTTTTCTATTTTCTGGCTTACTCTGTTTACCTTTCACTAGTAACTTCTTTTGTTTGACGGTAATTCCCTGCATGTCTTGGAATTCTGCATTCTTATGTTGCTGCTAAAAGTTATCAACTTTCACAGGAGTGACAGTGCCAAGACCCCAGAATATTTTGAGGATCTTTTCTGTAGCCTTAGCTGCTATGAAGAATATCGTTTAAGGACCAGTAGTACATTCCTTCGCAAGGTTAGAACTTCTATTGAAACTGAAAGATGTGTTATTAAACTCTGATATTTTTATTTTATTTCTAGGTCAATTTGTTAAGATTTCGTTCCAGTTGTTGTTAGGTGTGATCAAGAAAGATAATAACTCCTTGATATCTTTATTTGATGAGTAAAGATACATATATATACATATTTTGAATTCCTAAGATCTTGTATCTTCCAATATAGGATACATATATATTATCTTATACTTTATAACGTTCCCCCTCAAACTGGAGCTTAGATGTTAATCATGCCCAGCTTGTAATAAATATTATTATAGAAATCTGATAATGACGCAAGATAATACGTAAGGTGACAATTGATGACGATGTAAGAAGATGAATAAATTTGAGTATAGCTGGTTAGATAGGCAATAATTGGCATGTTTGAGAATGAAAAAAACTTCAGACGACATATGAGACTTATACATAAATCTTCTAATGGCCGAACTTCAGAAAAAGATTGATTAACTGACAGCATACCTCCTTAGGCTAGCAGTAACAAAAGATGGACACTCTCAAAGATGACCCAAAAGCGGCACTAACAAAGGATGAGCACTCTCAAAGATGACCCAAAAACAAATTATAACGGCATTGCTCAATGGGCATAATCAAAAAAATATTTCAGAGTTGTTCTATAAGGCAATCAAACTAATATTGCTCACTAGGCAGAATCAGAAAAATATTTTAGAGTTGCTCTATGGAGCAACCAAACTGATATTATTCACTTTGAGTAAAATCGAAAAATACTCTAGAGAAACATGGTTCTGATACCGTGTGTTTAAGAAAGAAAATAACTCCTTGATATTTATTTTATAGATAAAGATACATATATATATATATATATCTGTATCCTAAGATCTTGTTCTGAAGTCCTAAGATCTTGTTCCAATATGGGATACATATATATTATCTTATACTCTATAACATTAAGATTAATTATTACAAAGTTAACTGCACTTTCTTTTTTATTTCTTCTTCGTCCCTTGTTTTCCGTTCTCTCATACTATCCAGTGGAAATAAAAGTTTTAACATTATTAGAATCTGTCTCAATACTGAGATTAGTAATTACAGTTCACTGCCCTCAAGATGCTTTCTTCCCCAATGTGTTTATGATTTAATAATCACAAAGTTGATGGTATTCAATTAACCCAGACATGGTATTCAGGAACTTTTCCAAATAGAACATGGCATCTGTTCAATTTGCAAATTAGACTGTCATCAACTTGTGAAGACCATAAAACCCTTATCACTGGAGAGGCGAAAAGAATACATAGAGAAAGTGGCACCTAAAGTGGCAAGTCGGAAGAAACTGTAAGTCAGAAATGAATGCTAATTTCAGCTTTGCTTCCTGTTATATGACTATTCAATCTTGATATCATGGTTATTCTTTAAGTTTGTTCATTCTGTCAGCATGCTGAAAGCCACAAAATGGCTTTAGCAACCTAAGCAATGCGGCCAAGTATATGTGTTTGTCCATGAGAAACTTGGCTTCTAATGGGAGATAGAATGTTGCACATTTACTTTGCCAATTGATCATGCAATCTGTCTTAACTTCGTGGCAATAACTAGACTTGGCTATTAGATCAACTTTAGTTCATTGTTATGCTTCCAAATGTCAAATTCATTTAATGGCTGACAATTTAGTTGTTCAACGTGTACAGGCTTGATAAATTAGTGAATGATCCATCTGAGGCCAACGCATGGCATGCAGATCACATCATTCCTGTTTACCGCGGTGGAGGTGTGATATGATGATTTCTTATCTAATATTGTTGACATGAAAGTTTATTTTCTAACGTGAAAAATGCTGCACAAATTATCTTAGAGCTTAAAGCTGTTATAATGTGCAGAGGGCTCTTATTCAGCATACGATTGCAATCCCAAATTTTTTGTCTTTAACAGTTGAGAAGAGTGAGACCTGCTCGTACAATGACAAATCATTAACGACAAAACCTTAAACTGGCTAATATGTTTAAAGGTGTAAACGTCCTATCAATCTTAGAATACAAACAAAAAGAACCTCACAATTAGCAATGCATATCAAGTGGACTGAATTCCAAACTTCATTAGACATGTTTGGTGCCAGGTATTATTATTTAATCTACAAGCCCTATCAACTGCATGTATTTCTACAAAACATGGTGATATTGAGTAGATGAGTACATGATTCAACTCCCTTAAAAACTCCCTGGTTCATATGTTACACCAATGGCAGTTATGTTTGCCTCAGCATTAGATGTTTAGACATAATCTTGAGGCCATGCTATGAGTCCCATTTATTGTTAGCAAGTTTTTGAATCAGGAATTTGATAACCAGTACTGCAAAATTTCTTGGTAATAATGTTATAGTTAGTGCTTTATCAACTCCTTTTGTTTTTATTTTCAAGAGATAAATTTGTTTCTTCTGCCTTTATGAAAGATACCTTGAACTTTGAGAATACTGTCCTAGTCTATCAGTCGTTTGTTAAGATACATATAAACTCTGGTTTCTTGAGTTCCTGCAGGTGAATGCAGACTAGAGAACGTGAGGACTCTTTGTGTGGCTTGTCATTATGATGTTACTGCAGCACAATGTGCTGAAAGACGCATAACAGGAGCCAAGGCTAGGAAGCAACTCAAAACTACCATACGTGAACTTACTTGCTATCAGCGTAATGCAAAGATTGATGCTGCTTTGCAAGTGAGTTCTAGTTGCTACTATTATCCTTTTCCATGCTTCTAATTTTGTTCTAAATCTTTTTTTCTGGCGGTATAATCTGATTCACGTCAAGTTATCCTGAAGCATTCCAATCATGGTCCATGCAATTCATTTTTCTTGCAACATATGGAAACAGTTAGTTGTTCAACTTCTTCTAGGGGCTAAAATCTCCTTTCCGTAAGAATTTAAATTATTTTAACAAATATGTCTCTTTTGGAGCACAAGCCATAGCTTCTTCTGTTGGTGGGTAATCTGCAGCTTGTCCAAGCTTTTGAGGAGCAATCTCATTCTTTTTCCTTATTAATGCTTTATCTTAGAACATACATCTATTCTTCTATTGTTTGCCACTTCCGTGAAGTTCTGTTCTGTGTTTCTCTCTACTGATATTTCTATTATGTGTTAGCCACTAGTGTTACTGTGTTTGTAATTCATTTTGAATTTCTTGCATATTTCTTTCATTTTAGAGTTGGATTTGAAGAAATGTGTAACCTTTCATGCTCTAAAATTCCAGGGGGAACAGGATATGGCTGAAGAAGAACTTTTAGTCAAGGTTCCTGGGAGTTCCTACTCTGGAAGAGAAGACGTGTGTCCTGGAACGGAGGATTTGAAGGCTTCCAAAGTTGAAAAATGACCTGAACAGTGTGAGAAAAAACTCCCCGTCAAATAGTAATAAGCAAAGCACCTGTTTCCTGTACAAGTTTGAAACTCTGTTGTATATTGTCTACAGCATTAGTTGCTGTAAGTTAAGCCTGTTAGGGCATAGAAGCCCATCGGCTCTTCTTTGGTTTTTGTACTTTGATAGATCTTTAATTTTGTAGTAATATTTGTGATAGGATCAAGGAATATATGTTTAACCAATCATGCAATCCTTAACAGTGGTTGTACCTCCCAAAGTTAAAATGATAAGCCAGCTGATAATTCATCTTTTCGGGTCAAACAAATTACTTTGCTTGATGAGTCTATGGTTTAGCTCTTTTATGGGATTGAGAACATTAAAATGCTTATGTGATTTTATTTTTTATTTCTGTTTTTTAAATATAAAAATTAATAAAAATATTCTATAAAAATCCAAAAATGATTTATATTATTTTTGTATTTAAAAAATGAAAATGAAAAACAGAAAAAATGATGAAACGACGCTTATTTGTGTTTCTATTAATTTGCTTATAGTGGCTATGAAAAGCACTCCGTTTCCCCTGATCACCTCTTTTGTGGAGTATTTGAGTGATTGCTTGGATGTTATTTCTGCATTAAATGTTTCGCTCATTTTGTACCTGACTCTCAAGAAATCATCAATTTTATCTCCAAATCATAAAATGATTTTACTCGTTCTTTTTAACTAAGAATTTTTTTTATTTAATTTTCTACATGTTCTTTTTTCAGTTGGTGAAAACCCTAAAAGATTTACACCTGAACTCAGCTCAGTTCTTAATATTTTGAAATATTTAAATTAAAATTTAATAATTAAAAAAGTTCAAAAAAGATCGTATCGTTTTACAAATGTTTAAAACAAGCTTAAAGTACTATTACAAGTGGCCCCACCTAGAAAAACAGCGTCGTTGCATGGCTCTTATCTTCTTCGGTTCCTCTTCTTCGCGGACTGAGATGTCATTTACCAAGGTTTGCCCCATCCTAAATCACCATCTCCACCAGTGAGATTTGACATTCGGAAAGTTATCTAATCACACAAGAAGGTAAAAATACAAAATAATTTATATATTTTTTAATTTTTTATAAAATTAAAATTTTGATATTTTATAATAAGAATAAATCACAAAAATAATAAAATATGAATATAAATTCGTACCTTGTATTGAAATTTGATCAAAGTTTTCATCTTCTCGTATTTATAATGAAAAAATTACTTGAACCGCATATATGTCTTATCTTTAACAGTATTCACCAGTCTACTAGAAGAGAACTCAATATAATTTTTTAGAGGAAATAGAGTCGTACTAATAATCTTATGGTTGCCTCTTTATATAGTGAAAAAATCATATATTTCTTAATATTAAAATTAAACATAAATCATAATTAAAATCTAATTTTAATTATAATTATAATTAAATTTAATTTAATTAAATATCTTATATTTAAATTTAAAATTTCTTAAACTTTACAATTAAGTTCAATTTAATTAAATTTTACTATCTTCCAATAAACCTATATGTGTGACTTATTAGGTTCCTAATATATTGGTAATAATCATAAATTATAATTAGAATTAGTTAAATTAAAATTCTTTTTAATTTATTTAATTTATCTTTAATTCTCCAATTAAACAATTTATGATCATAGATTAAAATTGACGTCTAACAACATGTCATGACCACCAAAATATTTGGAATGTCAAAGTGACTTTGACTTAAATTATCCATGCATGATATTTTGCATAATTCAATCATTTCGTCATACAATGTTTCGATTAGATATAGAGTATGGAATTAGTGTATTCTCTATTTAAATCTAATTATATTAATTTTTCACTATTAACAATTGATTTTATTAATGACATTTGAAAATTCTTTTCAAAATGTCATTCCACCTTAACCAAGGATTTCATAAATTAATACTAATCGAGAATAACAAAGCATTCTCCCTAATTACTTTAAGGTGACAAATCCTATATTGATCACTTAATTATCTCCATATAGTTCATGATGCATTCAATGACTACCAAGTAAACTATTCATAGGTAGAATAGGTTGTAAGTAGTATCAAAACATAACAATCCCTATATAAGATAACACTAGTGATCTCAAGTTTAAGGATTACTTATACAATCATCACAATGAGTATTTCCATAAACACAAGTAATGTTCTACATGGAATTCTCATATCTGATCAGTTCAGTGAACTTGTTTTCTAACAAGTATCCACACGTTTGTTCAAGTGTCTTCATACTTTAGTTTATAAGACTGACTACTTCCTTCATAAAGAAAAATATAACGTATGCTAGTCTTTTCGCTCTTTAATGTCTAGTCTTAATAGAGCAACGACTAAGAACAATTGAGGGACAATATTTAATTACAACATAAATCTTATAATTATGATCTCCATTATAATTTCATTTGTAATACATATTTATTCTATAAACTTTATTTTATACAATAGTCAATTAAACAAATATATATATAATAAATAACACATTTATAAAATGTGTAATAAATTTACAACGAACAAATTCCTGCAGTCCATAAACCAACACATAGGACTTTGACTGAAGAAATTATCGAAGAAGCACTTGATCTTCCCATTAGCACATGGAGTTTACCGTTGTCACCGATCTCTGCGTCAGCCTATAAAGGTTCTCTGTCATTGAGTGACACACATCATAATCAACTCTAATGTTGGTAATAGAACCAGTGGTCTCTAGAAATTGCTTAGAGATAAGTAGCTTACCTCCTCTGTATTCAAACATGAAGAGCATAATGAGTGTACAACATTACACTCTGTAAAACAACAATTTGTACCACAAGATTGCCTGAAAAATCTCCATACATGGCTTTCAAAAGTGAGATTCTCATGACAAGTGTGTTGGGTAGAGTTAACAAAGAGAAAAGAGTGATCTTTCACTTTAAGCTCCCACTATTACTGTAGCACTCCCTATCTTTCATCTCATTATTAGTGTCATAAGATAATTACACAAATCAATTATGAAGCATTTCTATTATTTAAGTTGCAAATAGTAACTAGTACTCTCAAAAGTCGAACTATACAACCCATTATATAATACGTAACAGTAGATATATACAAAAAGTCAAAACAAATAACTATACACATTCTATGCTGCTGGCCCTACCTGACCTCAACTATCTTAGTCTCGAACACTGAGATTATCTCCACTCACTCTATCACCTGAAAAAAATGTAATGGAAAGGGATGAG
>JAOXYD010000007.1:10323237-10343383 GCA_028565735.1 Pinacopodium congolense
GCGGGGGGGGGGGGGTTGCGACTTATGCGGATCTTTGTCTAGTCTTGGTCTTTGTTTATTGGTTTCTAGGAAACGTTAGGCTTCTTTAGTCGTGTAGCTTACTTTAACGTGGGTTGAAAAGTCTATCCCATTGATTCCATTCCTATCTCCTGACGCCGGAATTTATTACTGAACGTGATAGATAATCCAATCAAATACGTATATATGACTTAATTTAATAAATTTTATTAAATTTAGTGCGAAACTTCAATCTAATATCACTGTTTAGTATTATCAAACATTTAATAATTGATTGGTCCTACCATATCAACATGCTTGAAATTGTCTTAATAATTATTCTTTCACGGATATTTCCTAACTATTATTGTGAATGAAGTAATATAAAGCTAATCTTGATCCCACCCAAGAATGTAATATATATGATAAAGTTGGTATTAAGTAAGGGAATACAAATGAAGAATTTTCTCAATTGCAACATAGGAGATAGGTGACATCTCCATTGAGAGAATGAAAAGGTTTGTTAATGAAAGTATACTAACTACCATGATTTTATTGCTTGTGTCGAATGTATTAAAATTGTATAATATGATAGGATTGGAGAATATTATGATAGATACATAAAGATGGGATAACAAAAGAATGCATTTGTCTTTAAGAGGAATGCCTTATTGCATAGTATACAATGCTAGTCTCACCATAGGAAAGTGGTGTGGCAAGTAGAACAATCATACCCTTCTAGATATAATGAGAAGCATGATCAATAATTCTAAACGCCAGTTAAATTTATGAAGTGCAACTTTAAAAGTCACTTTGTGTATCTTAAATCCCTTCCTTGAACTCCTTTTTACATGGAATAGAAAGAAATCAATTTTACGATACTTACACATATAAGGTTGTTCTATTCAAGTAAAGATTCATAATCTACATTTCATCGAATGTTGTTAGTATTTCTATGCACATCAATATCTTGTCTTCTTTGTAACTAGTATGAGCAATGTAAATGCAGACAAGAAAAGCCATCTCAAAGTGTGAAGGTTCTCTACTACCAATTGCCTCACAATAATCCCTTTAATTAACTTTGGTGAACCACCGAAACATAATGGAATTGATAGACCATTGAGAGTTGGAGTTTTCCTTTGCAATTGGTGTGATATTTGGAAAGGTGATAAAATTTGTAGTAGTTGTGTGAAAAAATGTTTTTGCTCATAAAAGCACTAAGATATGCATTGGCACGCTAGCCATAAACTAAAACGTACGCGGCTGATGGGCCATTTGCTATCACTTTTATTTTTTTGTTGTTGTTTTGTGTTTCTATTTCTTATTTTTGTGTTTCTGTTTTTCTTATAAAGAAAAACAAAAACATTTTTTGTTGATATTTGTAATAAAAATGAAAAATAAAATATGTTTGGTTAAGATTTATGATAAAAAAAATAATTTAGTAGTAATAATCAACTATAAAATAAATTTAAATTCTTAGACCAAATATTTTTATACACCTTAAAAACAAATTATTAGTCAATAAATTAGATTAATTATTCAATGTAAAAAAATATGTTTATAAATTCTGTTTTTAAAACACAGAAAAGCACAATTTTCTTGTTTCTCTATTTCTATTTTTATTTTTTTTTATTTTAAAAATAGAAAAATAAAATAGAATACAACTAAACGCATTTTTTCCCTCTATTTCTCTATTTTTTAAAACAAAAATAGAAAACATAAAACATAAGTGAAACCAAACATCCCCTTAGACTTTCAACTTAATTACCTTATTCTTGTGCTAATACTCTAATGGAGAAAATTTAATTACGTGGTTACAAAGTGGAGAGATAATAGTTTGGACCTAGCATTTGAACTTCGATTAGTGCGAATACTTGATAAGTGGTAATCCAGATGTGCCTGTATGTGTGTTTAGATGCTATATTTGTATCATGAATATTGTAAGACTCAAATGCTAAGAGGGTATTTGTAAGTAAATGGTAACTGATGTATACTTGTAATATGTGTTTATTTGCTATATGAATGGATATTATATGAACATTGTAATAATTTGATTGTATGTAAATGGTAACTAACATGCTTGCATGTGTATTATAATAGGTGTATATTATAATTAGTATGTGAAACTTAAATATGGTAATGATTTAGTTGTGTGAATAATAATTAAAGTATATTCATATATATGTTAAAAATTGTGTAAATGTTATAATTGTTAGATCTTACATGATTTCATGATAAAATTCTTATTTGTAATTAGTTAACTAGGATGTATTCTTATTATGTTATTTTTATATATTATGTATTTTAATATGAATTTTGTTTGCAATTCGAAAAATGATTTTAGATCTATGTGTAAATTTATAATTAATAAATGTTATGATAAGTTTTATGATGACTTGATGTAAATAGGAAAGTTTATATTTAAGGTCATATGTTGTAATGTTAATAACTACAATTGCATGTTTACATAATGTATTGTCATTTTGTACGAAAAGAGCATGATTTTGATATAGAGTATGAATTATGCATGATTAATAATGAACAAAAATATCATAACTTGAACTATGATTGATTAAGAAAGGATTAGAATATCGATTGCTTGCCTGGGATAGAATATATTCAATGGTCATAGACATATTATATGGCGTTGGGTACTCTAGTTTGCGAATGCCTTGTGTGATATTTGTTTGGAACTTGTCCTTGGGACAAGTGTCGAGATATTTTAGGAGTGAGAATATTCTATGTGATATTTTTTTATAACTTTACTTCCTATCAAGTTTTCAATTTCCAATTCATAAACCCTATTTCCTCAATTCAATTTCGAAAACCAAAACAAAATGTTAACTTTATAATTCTCCATAATTCAATTCCATCCATTTAATACAATCAAATCATAAATAAAAAACAATTAATTCAAACTGAAGGAAAATGCGTATGAACTAAAATCTCAATAACCAATGTCAATAAATCCAATAATCATTCCAATAGTTCCATCATTATCAACTATATCGTAAAGAAATAAAATGGTTGAAATATAATGATAATCTATTCAAAAACTAACTTTTGTGGTAAATTGTGATAGGATGACTTACTTGAAATATCCACCCAAGGACAACTTAAAACTCGAATTTTGTAAAGATCTATTAATTGTCCCCTAAAAAATGTAATGGAAAAGGAATGAGCTGTCAATTTAATAAAGGAACCAGAATATACCTATTATACATTACTCATTTCACATATACAAAATAGCATTTATACATACATATATATATATATATATTGTATGAAAATATCATCTTATATTGCAACACAAGTTCATATAATCATTTATATAAGTTCTATGTCTATTTCTAGTTCTCAGTTTGATTCTTTCATAATTTTAAAGGGCCCTGCTTCACTTAGAAGAATTATAATTGATAGTTAGCTGGTAAACAAACCATACAGAATACCTCCCACTACCAAAGGCACATAAGTATTCTCACTACTAGAATACTATATCTCTAATATGAATCATATAGGATACTTCCCACTACCAGAAGTATCCTACGTATTCTCACTACCAGAATATCTCTACACGTGTCAAACAATCAATGTCAATATTGTCTCAAATCATGACTATCAAATATAACTCATATAGGCAAGCTACTAACTAGATTCTCTTTATTCTTCTTAATAATTTTATCCACACAAAATTTCATTTTGCGAAACAATCAGAATTTTTGCCATATTACCCATCCATAAAATAGTTCTCACAATTTCCATAACTTCTTCTCATTTCCAAAATTCAATAACTTATCATACAATACATCATATACTCATATTCACATATTACAAAATCACAAAATTCTTATAATTTGCAAAAAAAACTACATTATCCACAAATTACACAAGTTGTTTATAAAAAATGCATTTCGTTTCTATAGTTTACATAAAAATCATAATATTCATCTTTACACAAAATTTACATAACAAAATATTTTAAATTCTTAAAATTTAATTATAAACATAATATCAAAATTTCAGATAAAATACAAAATTTGGGTATATTCTAGTTAACCCTTACTGAACTCCGAAAACTCCAAATTCCTACTCAGTTTCAATCTTATTTCTTTCCAATTCGTCTTTAGTACCTATTTATAAAAATCTTAATTAGATGTATTACTAATTATCCTAAAATTTTCCTAACTTCTCAAAATCCTCCAAAATTGCAAAACTAATCCTAACTTTTAAAAAATCACAAAGTCCACCCATATTCTATAAAATTACAAATTCTACCATTTTGCACTTTTATTTTTTTTTTCTATTTTTCACATCTCCCCCCCCCCCCCTTCGCTTAATATCTCCTCCCTTCTTTCTCTCCTCTCATCTTTCTTCATTCACAGTTTCACCTTCTCATCTCTCTGTTTTTTTTCCTTTCTTCTTTTCTTTTCTCCTTTCTTTCTTTCTCCTTTCTTCTCCTCTTCTTTTCACCAACATCCCTCTTCTTCTTCTTTTTTCTTATTTTGCTGTCCAGATTTAAAAAAAAAAATCCCTTTCTTCTTTATTTGTTTCCTCTTTTTCCACCAAAAACTCAAAACTAAACTCACCTTGAACAATCACAAACAAAAATGCTGGAGTTGCTTCAAGAAGCTTTGAAAAATAGGAGAAGAGAATGGGAGATTAAGGCTGCCAAAACTTTTCTAAAGAAAGGAAGAAAAACAAAGTAAAACCTAATATTTAACTTACAGGTCAGGTCCAGGACAGGGTTGGGTTATAGGCTTGGTTTTGGGTTTTGATTTTGTTGGGTTTTACATGTTTAGCACCAGTCTTTAAGATAAGTTCGGTTTTAAAGGAGTGGGGATACCCTGTGCGTTATTTGCTATACACATGTCTTCGAAACAAGTGTTGGGATATTTCTAGGAGTGAGTAATATTTTACGTGATGCATTTTGATGAAATATTTTCCATGAAATTAGTTGATGGATCATTGAGTATAACTCTATTGAATGTGTAGGGTCCTAAATTAAAATGTGAAACTAAACGTAGAATAAAGGTATAGAAAATGAATAAAAATATCTATAATTTTTATATACTATAATGTGATTGATTGCTTGGTAGAATTATATTATAGTTATAACATTTTGTGGTGAATTAAAAGTTTGGTTGGGATCATGTAAAAGAGATTCAATTACGAAAACAACATGTATAGATTTTCTTTTTTTTTTAATATACACTATGAGTTATATGATAGGTACACTTGATTATCCTTTTACTGAATCGACAGTTTATCCCATACAATTTAATTTTTTTAGGAGATAAATTATAATGTCTAACTCTCTCCTATGCTCAAATTTCTACCACAATAGGCAGGCTAATGATGTCACATTAACTCTCTTTAGTTATTCCTACTCTTCTTTAGAATATTATCGAGTAGTGATTATGTTTCTTTTGGATTCTTGATAGACCTAGTTAGAATGATATTAAATCATATTATATTTCTATTATTGGAATATTATCTTGAAAATGGATAATATTATTGGATTGATTTATTGAAATTTATTGAACATAGAGTTGCAAAGAAATTTTTTTAACATTAATTGTAACTTAGGGTTTCAATTCAATTTGCAAATTGAATTTGTTGAATTAAGATTTGATCTAAGTTGGGAATAAATGAGACTTTAGAATTAAGACATTTGAATTAAAGGATTTTACAAATTAAGTAAATAATTTTATTTTAATATCTTACACAATATTTATTAATAAAAATTCATTATATAGAATTTGGCAAAATTTTATTTATAAATTAGTATTTATATTTTAGAATTAAATATTTATATTTTAAAAAATTATTCCATTAATAGATATTTTAAAATTTATGTACGTTTAAGATGTTTTAAATTTAAAATATGTCTATTATGTACTTATAATTAAATGATCAAATTATATTAGTTATAATTCTTTTTTTAAGGTATTTATAATTCTTATTAGTAATTAATTTTAAATAATTAAACAGTATATATTTAACTAACGTTAAATGAGAAAAATAAAAAAATCAATTTTATAGTTTTTACAATTTATGAAAAATAGAAAAAAATCAAAAAAAATCAAAAAAAATAAATAACTAAAAATAGAAAATAGAAACTCAGTTAAACAATTTATTTTATGGCAGTTATGACCCCTTACAAGGCCACTACAAGAACAATGAACTGCTTTTTTTATTACTAAAGACATAGAAGAAAAAAATATCAAAGTTTACAAAAGAAAAGAAAAGAAAAAGAAATAGCAGGTTATGTAGGATAATATAACACAATAAAAGCCTCGTGGAAAAGAATGATTGTGAATTGGCATAAAAAATTAGGTTCAGCATTATTGGGCTTCTTGCACTAGATAATGCTGACGACTCTCCCACCATTTTGGAAGTCGTCAAAAAGACTTACGGATAACACATAAATATGTATTTGTTTCTTTTTTAGCTTGAAAAATACGTTTGGATGACCTTAAGATAAACTGCCAAATTAATTTTATAAAGAATAATATTTAATGAATTTTGTTTAGACTCTGTTTGGTCCTTAAAAGTAAAATTATAAATGTTTGGATCAAATTATAATAATTTACCAAAGATAACAATTTTCACACATGAATTTTTTATTCCTACTCTGAAAACTAAAATTATGTGAAAATAACTATATCTGATAACCATAATTTAAAAAAGTTGACTAAAATGTAATTTTCGATATATTTAAGACGACTTGAAGAGATGAGAAAAACTTTTAAGTCTTCACAATATCGTACAAGCACAAGAGACACGTTCACGTCATGCTTCTTGTTGGTAGTTCTTTGTATTAACGTAAAAAGCCATTATTCATTGTGAATGTTTTTGATGTTGCAATTTCCAGGAAATTGGGCCACCGTCGAAGTAAGGGCCACTTCAAAAAAAATTGGACCGTTTATACGAAAATGACTCGCGATTTAAATAGATGAGCTTTCTATCGAATTGGATACGACTTGAATTGATCTTGTTACACTTATATATTTCCATTTGCGAACTTATTTTAAATTGAGTAGTTTCCTTACAAATTCAAAATAAATTGCACCAGAAATCCCACATGCTTATTATTATTATTATTAGATTGTGCCTCTATTTTCCTACTTTCACATTACTCTGTCATGTCGGGACCAAAGGGTTGACTGACTGGCGTTTACTTAGACACTGCCTAGAAGCTGCGGGACAATTCATAGAACTTATGAACTACTCCAAAAGAGTGTGTTTGATGCTGTATTAGTATCAGTTAGTATCAATTTCATATTGAATTTAAATATTGATTGATATTAGTTGATATTATCAGTACCGGTTAATATCCGAAAATAATAATTTTTTTAAAAAAAAAAATTTTAAGAAAAATTTTGTATTTTCATCTTTTTAAGTTTAAAATTAAGTTAAAAATTATATAATATAATACATTTATAAACTATTTTACAAATTTTATAAATTTCAGAAATTAATTTATAATTTTAAATAATTATTCAAAATAGTACCAGTATTAACCGGTACCGATATCATACTATTTTTTAAGCTAATTCAATACCAGTATTAATTTAATATTTAATACACTACTACTCCGAAATCAGGACATAGAAATAGGTTAATCCATAATTACGGAACTGTGTAGGAAACTTTTTATTACCTTCCACGCGAATTCTCAGGTTCAGAGATTTGACTCCAAGTCTACTATGTGTCCTGCACCACAATAAAATATACATCTATCTGTCTATATATATGTATGTATATATTTATCTGTTGTCTCCCAGACTTCCATCAGCTAATCTTACCTTTCCTTGGCAGTTTCGCCTCTTTCTTATATGATGCAGAACAACATAATGGATAATGCATCTGCAAGTCGCACTTCCCTCAATGACCAGTTCTTATTGTCAGTTATAATCATTCAATTCTTCATCATCATCGTCATCTTCAAAGAATTCCATCCTCGTTCTTTTTGTCTACCCCGTTCGTTCTTTGGCAGGTTATCATGCCTTCAGAAGGTTTTTACAACTGGGTCCTCATTCCAGTATGTTCCCAATTTTTACTGCAATACTGTAGATGGAAAGCTACCACAAGAAGTGGCTGAAAACGAAATTGTAGACAATGGTGAGGAACTAAGTATTGGAGAAGTAAAAGAAGTGATGGGAAAGTTAGGAACACGTTATGACCCTGATGGTGACAAGCTGCAAGATAAAATTAGCTCAAATGACATAAGTTATATGCTTGAAGAGAAGGAGCCTGGCATAGAGGAAGTGCAAGAAGCTTTTCGCGTGTTTGATGAGAATGATGATGGGTTCATTAGTGCTGAGGAGCTGAGGAAAGTGCTTCGTAGATTGCTTTATATGGAAATTACAGAAGTGGAATGTAGAAGGATGATTGAAATCCACGACGAGAACGGAGATGGTCTGATAGATTTCGGGGAATTTTTGAGAGTTATGTCTATCAGTCTCAGTTAATTCCTGAAATGGCCTATCTGTTAGTTGGTTTGTTTCGTGTTCTCCCTACTTCTTTCCAAGTCATCTTCCAAAATTTATGCGGCTCTGCACTTCTCAGGGTATTCATTGTCAGTGGTTCTTGAAAGTGATCATCCAGAGAACCTAATTGTTACAAAGTAACCGTGGCCAATCACAAGACTCCTCCATGTTTCCCTTTTCTTAGCTTCTTTCTTTCTTGTTGGTGTGCATGATCGAGCCCTCACCTTGGGCATGTCTGTACAGTGAATAAGAATTTTTAAGGCCATGACATGGGTTTGGATGTGATTAAATCACTGACTACTAAAAAATATCTTCTTAATTAGATAATTCAAAACCTAAATAAGAGAATACAATCTCATCTAAATAGAAGGAAATATCATTTTTAATAGAAGAATACAATAAATATTTTACATATTTCTATATTTCTATACTCCGCTCAAGTTGGTGCATGAAGATTTTGAATGCCCAACTTGTGTGGGATGTATTTAAATTGTTGTTTGTCCAAAACTTTAGTGATACAGTATGTTATTTCTTAGTTTTCCAAGAAATGATAAATTTCCTAATAAAATGAAATAACCAATAAGAGATCGTCGAGTTGAACGACAACCCGTCCAATCCGAATCACAATATGCAGATGACTATAAGTCATAATCAGCGTAGAGAAGGATCACTTACCTAAGGTTACTCTTCAAATAATGGACCACTCGCAAGGCTACTTCTCAATGTTCTTCATTTAGGTGTTGCATGAGTTGAGATAAAGCATGTATGACATAAGACAACTCAGATCGAATGAGAGTCAAGTAAATCAACCTACTTACCAATTGTCGACAATTTTCTCATTCTACCAATAATTCACCATCCACCATTGTCAAACGATGATTTTGTTCCATAGAGAAGTCACATGGTTTAGCGCCTAATAACTCTACTTCACTAATGATATCCAACGCATATTTACACTGATAAAGAAAGATACTTTCTTTATTCCTAGCTGCTTATATGCCTAAGAAGTACTTCAAGACTCCCAAATCTTTCATATGAAAACATTGATACAAATACTTCTTAAATTTCTGAATTTCTCCTTCATTATTTCCTGCAATAACAAGATCATCAACATATACCAAAATACTCAATTGTCTCTTATCCTAATTTAACGTAAACAACAAGTAATCGAAATGATAATGAGAAAATCCGTACTGTTGTAAAGCAATCATTAACTTAGCAAACCAACACCGAAGAGCATGTCCTAACCTATACAGTGATTTTCGTAACTTAAATACTTTTCCTAACTGTGTAATCACAAAACTAGGAGGCATCTTCATAAATACTTCTTCGTCTAAATCTCTACGTAAGGATGCATTCTGAACATCCATCTGGTAAATTTTCCATCCATTTGCTACTACTATTTTGATAAGAAGACTCGAACTGTCACCATTTTTGCAATAAGTGCGAAAGTCTCATTGTATTCAATTATCTCAATTTGATTATTTCCAAGAATCACCAAACGTGCTACCATTTAATAGTACCATCGGATACTTGATCTTGAAAACCCATTTACTACTTATAGTTTTCTTTTCCGGAGTAAGTATGTCATAGTCCATTCAAGAGCATCAACCTCTTTCTCTATAACTTCTTTCCATCGAGGAATTTTTACTACCTCAGCATATGAATTTGGCTCAATATTTACTATCATAGCTGCTAAGAAAGAATGATGTTGCAAGGAAATTTATCAAAATGCATATAATGTGTTACAAAATAAGGAGTACTTGAAGATGTAACTGGTTCGAATAAACTCGTAGAGGGGCTTTTCACTGGGTGGTATAAGTCACATAATATCTTAATCGAGCAGAGGGTTGCTTTATTCTATGACCGCATTTGAGTGACTAACTAACAGATTCATCTATTATCATTATCTCTCCCCTTTTTACTTCATCACTCCTCTCACTGTGATCCTGATTCAAGTTACCAGGCACCGCAGTTACAAATGGAGACTCACCACTTAATTGTCATACCCCATCATTCTTCTCAATAACCATACCTTCTTCTTCCTCAATCACTCTAGGATCAATTGTTTCAAGAAAACTTAGTTTTGAATTATCTCATTTGTATATGGAAATTCAACTTCAGAAAACACCACTTCTCTCAAAACAAAATAATGTCCTATTTTGAGATCATAGAGTCTCCATCCTTTCTTTCCAAAGGGAAACCCCATGAACACGCAAAATCAACTCCTACTTGAAAAATTATCCTTCTTTCGATTCAAAATCTGTGCATAATACAAACATCCAAAAATGAAAATGTGATTATAATTAGGAGATTTTCCAAACAAAACTTTGCAATGCGTCTTGTCTCCTATAAGTTTGGAGGGAGTCTGATTTATCAAAAATTATGCAGTCAATACACAGTCTCTCCAAAACTCAATAAGAAGATTTGCTCAAAATCTCAAAGCTCTAACTACATTTAGAATGTAATAGTGTTTTTTCTTGACCCGTCCATTCTGTTGGGGTGTTTCTACGCATGAAGTCTAATATATTATCCCATTCTCAACAAAATAATTAACCAAACAAGTAAACTCAGTCTTATTGTGACTTCTAACAATTTTCATATCCTTATTAAATTGTCATTTAACTATGGCAAAAAATTTACGTAGTACACATTTGACTTCAGTTTTATCAATCAACAGATAAATCCATACATCTATTTGGGAAGTCATTAATGATCGTAAAAAAAATACGAGACACCATAAGAAGTAGCAGTTCTATAAGGTCCCCATAAATCATAATGAATTAATCTAAAGGGCTCTTCTGCTCTATTTTCGTTAAAAAAACACTTCTTTTATTTGTTTGACTCTCAAACAGATATCACAAACTTTATTTATGATGGAATTATTACTACTAAATTTGACATTAGGAAGCATTCCTACTATTTTCATAGACAGATGACTCATTCTCCTATGTCATAATTCAAATGATTTCAAACAACTCATTTTGTATACTTGAATTGGTGCTGTCGACTTAAGGTAATAAAGCCCCTCGCACTATTCACCCATTCCAATCACCATTCTTGAATTGCGGTCATGTATAATACAAAACTTATTAGTGAATTGGATATTATAGTTTGATTCATCAAGCAATTGGGATAGTGAAATTAAATTGTAATTTAATCTTGGAACATAAAGTACATTCTTCAATTGGATGTGTTTTCCTAGAAAAATTGACCTTTCTTTTATTGCCATTGCCTGCTTACCATCAGGCAATCTAACTGGGCACATCGTTATATTTCTCAAGTCAGTTAAATATTCTAAATTTCTAGTCATATAATAAGAAGCTCCAGTATCAATTATCCAGTTCAAATTTGTCTTACCAAACATCTTCTCATCTGTACCCGATTTGCAAGAATTCAATAAATTTAGGAAGGTTGTCCACTATTCGCTTATTAGGAATCCAAGTGCTAAATGATCCCCTTTTGTCACCACCGCTAATGAAGATGATTGGCCAACCACTTGAGTGACATTGGCCTTTAATGCACCACCACATCCAAGCCCTGTATCCTATACTCTTAATTCGCGATTTGACTCGTGTGCAGTTCGTTCAGGTCAATAACCCCACTAATCGGGGTACCTTATAAGTTAAAAATAAATTTTAGCATCATGTCCATTTTGCTTATAGTGCAAGCACACCACAGCTTTATCCTCCATTTCGTTTCCAATTTTTTGGTTTCCCATAACTGCCCGCATTGCAAAGCTCATAGGTTCTCCACATTCCTCCTTTCTTCTTGAAATAGTTTATATACGTTTATCCAGACATATCAACAAGTACGCCTTGTTGAGACAAGCTAAGGTATCGATGTTCAGAATATTAGAACGGACTGTTTCATATATTACATTATCTAAAATAATGTTTTTAAAACCGGACCAGACATTGAACCGGTGCAAAGAGGGATTTATGGTTTAAAGGTTCGACTGGTATCAGCCTATTATATATCTGATATTAAACTAATATAAAATAATAAATTATAAAAATAAATAAAAATAAATGATAAAAATTACATATATGATTGAAATAGAAATAAAATATCAATATCTATTAATGTATAATTAATAATAATAATTTTAACTAAAATTGAAACTAATATAAGATATTAAAACAACAGAAAAAATCAAGCTTGTATTTCCAAAGGAGGTTGCGTCTCATTTTCATCAAGAGTTCTAAATTCTCCAACACTATATAGAAAGTCATAAACTGTACTTTCATCTAAAATATTTACATCAACATTTTCTATTATATTGAAATAAACTATTGATTAGCAAAGTATAAAATTGTTTTCTAAAATAACATATACTTTAAAAATACGATAGTAATTTACCGTTAATAGACGTGTCTAATTCATTTGTCGTAACAAATGCATGTTTTTCATAGATCGCACTTTCAAGTTCATTATAATTAAGGTTAGGAGATGGTTCTTCTTCTTCGACCTAAAAATCAGTATAATCAATATAATTGATATCAATTAGATTATACGGTCTCTTCTTATTAAGCGCTCTAAATAAATAATAAAAATTATAAATTTAATAATAAAAATATAATTACTTAGAAATCAAGTTTAATTAATAAAATACTTGTTTTTCATCTTCAGATTATAAGTAATATAAACAAGATTACTGAGTCTTTGATGCTTCAAAAGATTTCATTTTTTGGTATAAATGTGATTAAAAAAAACATTTTAATTACGTTCACAACTTGATACAGAAGCTGTTTGACTCAGTAATTTAATGACAAGATTATTTAAAGTTTGAGCACTTTCACCAAACAATATCCATTACTCATTAGTATTTTAAATTAAAAGTTATAAGAAAAATATTAAAATATATTGTTAATAAATAAAAAATAAAACTTAAATTAAGAAAACTTGTAAGGCTACATTTTTTTCATCATAAGTTCCCTCTTTGTAGATAGTCTAGCAAAACTCTCTAAACTTTCACAATACAGTCTAATTTCGTTTAATGTTGTTGATTGTTCTTTTAGAAAAAAAAAAACATACCTTTGCATTCAATCACATAAAAAATATCATCCATTACTTCATTTGTGCATATATTTATACTAAATAAGTTATAAGAATTGAGAAAATAAGCTACCAAACAGATCATTTGAGTAAAATGCTTATCTTATTGTTTCTAGTAATTTCTATATAAGGCTTATATAATCTCTCCTTCTTTTTGAAAAGATTCATAATTGAACTGTGAGCCCTATGCATGATATCATATATATAATATAAACATGACTTCTCATTTGGGTCAACAATCCTCAACAATCTTATCAGTAGAGTTACAATCTTTACAACACTCAAGCAAGTATCACAGAATTTCTTGTCTAATACAATAGTATAAACTTTTTTCCTTTCTCATCTTTTAATAATTTATGACTCGAAAAGTATTTACTCATCACTAAATTCTGCAGTAATTGTTTGTAATCATAAACACTTCTCAAAGTTATAAATGTAGTTTCAAATCTAGTAGTACCAAGACGTACTATCTCAACTCAATTTGCTTACTTTTTTAACTAAGACAAAAAAATCAAATGATTATACACAAAAATTTTGATCTTGGATATACATGAAGTAAGATTAGAAATATAAAGCATAGATTCAATATCTTTTAAAATGATATTGACACAGTGAGGAACACATAGAGATCAATAAATATTATCATACTTTAATTCTAACAAGTATCTAGCTGATACATAATTTACTAAATTATCTATAACAAAATAAATCACATTATTTGGTCCAACCCACTTTTAAAAAAATTTCAAATAAAGTATGAGCACTCTTCACCACATCTGAAGCATCAACAGATTTAACAAAAGTTGTTCCAATATCACAATAAACTAAAAAATTAATCAAAGTTCTTTATCTTTGATCAGTTCAACCATCTGCTATGATAGTGCACCCTATTATTTTCCATCTAAATCTATATGAATCCACAATCAATTGACATTCTTTTTTCAAATCTTAAAGTAAAGACATATAAATCTCATAATAAAAAGGTGCCTTAAATTCAAGACCTATTGTTTTTGTGACATCTATTACTTCTTGAAAATAAAGTAAGTTTAGAACATTTGTAGGAATGTAAGAATGATAAAACTATATAGCCTAAGCTCTTTTACAACGTAGAATGATCTTATCATGTAAAACATTTTTTAAATTCAACTGAGAACCTAAAGCATTTCTTGAAGGAAAATAAGAATTTATATTAATATTTACTTTTCTTTTTCCTATATTTGATACTTGTTGTATAATTTGTACTTCATCATCTTTAAATGAAATATTATGAGTCTCCATATTATCTTTTTTTTTTTGTTTGCTCTTTCAAATAATTCATAATTATCTCACGCACATCAAATGACACATTCTTACAAGGAGCAATATTACCTTTTATACCAGTAAGATATTGTTTCATTATGGAAATTCCTTCACCTTTAAATATTGCAAAATATGCAATTATACTAAGTATTTCTATTAGATGTTTGAGTAGTACAAAAATAATTCCGTGATAGATCAACTTTTCCATGAACAAAAGATGTTATGTTCACCGATTTTTTTTTTATAATTGAGTATTCTCCATTATAATATCAACCTGAAAATTTTAAAATATTTTCATAATTAATATATTTAAATATGATTATAAATAGACATTGAAAATAATTAAAAATTACACTAAATAGTGAATATAAATTTGATACAAATATGAAAATTAGTCATTCATAACAAATATAGATTATTTACAAATTTACAAGTTAAACATATTATCTCCACTTATTTTAACAATAAAAAAATTAGTTATATTAAATTTATCTCCACTTACCTTAACAATAATTAGATTATTAGAGTTTAATTTAATTTCAAGACAAGAATCAAATCCCCTGGGCAATTCTTGAAGGTGAGGTGCAGGTCTGGTCTTGGGCGATGATGGTGAGGTGCAGATCTGGTCTGTGCAATAACGACAATGATGAAGATTTGGTCTGTGCGACAATGATGAGTAGATCTGGTCTTGGGGGATGACATTGAGGTGCTGCGACTGGTCTTTGAGATGATGGAGCCTTATGTAACTAGTTTCCAGTGACGCAGATGAATTTGGAAGAAGCAGGACAGTATGGTGACGACTGGCGACTAGTTCATAGCCTCGAAGACGAAGATAAAGACGAGGTGGGTTGGATTGCAAAACGTGGCATTAAGAATGAAAAACAAGAAGATGTTCTAAATAGAGTTAGGGTTGGGCAAACTATTTATAATTAGTTAAACTGGGCGGTTAAATAAAAACTATTCGATTTTTAAATTTACAGGTTGTTTAATGAAATCAAACCAATAAATCGATCGATTCTAAGATAACCTATTGGACCGGCAGATCTGATTTAATTTTTTAAACATTAATCTATACCCATTAGAAATTGATGAAGTTTTTCTTCTTCTCGTTTCTTGTCAAGTTTAGCGAAAATATTTTAGTTTTTCATAATATGTCACAATTTTAAGTCGTCACTGTTGACAACCAGTCAATTTAGCCTTGATTTTTTGAATACGAGAACCATTAACAACATAAAACCACTTCTGAATATCTTCCAACAAATACTTTACAATCTCCATATAAGATATGGTATAGCGCAAAGTTGGCTCGATTGTATTAAATATCCACGAGATCAACATTGAATTCACAACCCACCAATCTTCCAATTCGAGTGAAACATCATCGAGTTGCTTTACTGTTCCATCTATAAAATCAAATTTCTTCTTAACTCTCAACGATATTCATACTGCTTGAGCCCATTCATCATAGTTGTCATCCTTCAATTTCATTTAAGTAATTATATTTCTAGGATTGTCATTCGCAGTCAACACATATGGATAGACGGATTTCATTCTTTCACCGCTCATGGATGTCTTCCTTCCTTTGCCGTCCATGTTTGCCTTCTTCTATTACAGTGGCTCTGTTACTATGATAAAATATTTTGAAATAATTTGAGGTAAAAGTTGTAACTTATTGATAACCCCAAGACCAAAATATATACATCTTTTTCTTAATAAATAAGTTAGTGACTATTAAAAAATTTCTTTTTAATTAGAGAATTCAACACCTAAACAAAATGATACAATAACTCCTAAATAAAAGGAAATATTATCCTTAATAGAAGAATACAATAAATGTTTTACATATTT
The DNA here is from genome assembly GCA_028565735.1 of Pinacopodium congolense. NCBI lineage: Eukaryota > Viridiplantae > Streptophyta > Magnoliopsida > Malpighiales > Erythroxylaceae > Pinacopodium > Pinacopodium congolense. Next base: position 10,339,932 of record JAOXYD010000007.1, read on the forward strand.
GCATATTAATAAAGTTCACATCACATTTAGAAAAATTAAACTCAATTCGTGAGAAATATCTGCTTAGAACAACTGTTACCATATTCTTAACGATATAACATAATGTAGCTTCAGAATTCTCAAATTTACAATACTATCTCAAATGTAGGATATGGAGACAAACTGTACTTCAATGGAGAGTTTCCAAAATTGAAATACAGTTGATTCGTTCAAACTGGACTTGTCAACAATACAAATATAGACGAACACCTTGTTCTTGAAGAATTCCGTCATTCTAAGCATTTGATCCTCATACTTCTTTTACGAGTTGGGATGAAATTTTGGCGAAAATATACAATGCATTTTCAAGAAAGTCCACATATACATTAAAGGCTAAGCCAATCAACCTGAGCTTAAAGAAGGCAAATCAGTTGCAATTTTTAAGATGTTATAGTACAAGAAAAATTGAATTTGATGTGATAGTTGTACTCTGCTTTTTTACACAACGTGAACAACAAGAGAAATTACATCTATTTTAAATAGACAAAGAAGAGCTACTCTAAAGATAGAAAGTACATGAAAGAAGGAGTGAAATACGACTAGATTGCCTTGGTTATAGAAAGATCTGGACAAACAATTCAAACTGAATAAAACTTTGATATGTGAAACAGCTGTACTCAAGTCAACCTTGTCCACCGAAAATATCTCCATAAATTTGTAGATTTTGCTGATCATGATATGCTGCCTTATGAGGATTCTATACGTAGCCTTCCTTATTTCTCCAAAGAATCCTCAACTTGCTCTGATTGTGGGAGGGAAACTAGCTGGCATCTGTTAATAGTCATGTCTTCGAGAGTTCATTATATACAGCTGCCCAGAGTTAAGACATTGCTGTACAACTATTATCACCAACCATCACCAGCCTCCAGAGGAGTGATGTTCTTTTACAACTTTTCAATTTTCATGTTAGCACTGAAAACACCAATGTAAATTTTCTATTTTGTTATACTAGTACTCGAAAGTTTGATTAACCAGTTCCAGGCAGCTCATTAATGGCCTGAAGTTCTACATAAAAGCTATTGATTCACCATTCGTTTCTTGTAAGGTGGAAGTTGACCATGTTCATGTTCTTCTCCATCTGTATTAGAAAATATTCGGAACTGCTGAAGACTTGATTGAAGCTTAGCTAGATTACGAATCCATGGAGATTCTATAATCATTTCTTAAGGGTCATTTGAAAACGATTTTGTTTTCAGATTTGATTTTTGAATTTTTTTAAATACAAAAATCAATAAATAATATTACAAAAATCGAAAAAAACATTCTAATATAACACAAAAATCAAAACAGACAATACACAAATTTATAAAAATATATAAATTTTAATATAAAAATACAATAACCACAACTAAAATTCACAATTAAAAGCTCAATCAAACGGCCTTGTGAAGAATTTGTATGAAGGGATCCTCAATCCATGGCAAGGTTTTAAAATCAATACCGTATTAGTATCAAATTTTATTGTGAAATGGTATTGTATTAATATCGATTAATATCAATATCAGTCACTTTTATAAAATTATAAATTATTTTTAAAATTTTATAAAATTTATAAATAGTTTTTAACTTTCTGTTCATACATTCAATTAATATAATATTTATATTTATTAATATTAATTTTTACATATTTTTTAAGCATAAAAATAAAGTTTCAATTAATATCAATTATTAGATACAAGTTTATATCTACTGATATTTATTTTTTTATTTTTTATTTTTAAAATTTATAAAAATTAGTTTATGAATTTATTTTCTTTTTATGGCATATAAGAGGGGGGTGAATTAAGTAATGAAAATTCTTTTGTAAATCAAAAACACTTTTACCTAAATTGCAGAAACATAAAAAAAATATTAGAATACATAGACAAGACGAAGTAAAATACATAAAATTAGGAAGAATAAATAAGAAATACACAAACAATTTAGGTTACAACTTACGCAATGATAAGCTCCTTTTGTGGCTCAAAGATAACCTTCTATCTTTTTTTTCTAAGGCTAAAAAATAACCTCACTAAAACACAGTAAAGAGTGTTTCACTTAGAGAATCACTTTGATATGCTAAAAAGAACTCTCAATACTCTACAGATAAAATAATACTCGATGAAAAGACAAACCTCACTTAATTTCATTTACTAACACATAAGAGACTCAATAGAATTCTTAAAAGTATCAAGATGACGTAGAATGTTTCTATATCTTTCCTCTTGCTAATCATATATATTTATACCCATAATCCTTATTAATTAGTTGATGTAACAGGTCCTCAACATTCATATGCATTAATCTCTTATTCATGTTGTAAAAATATGACTGTTCATGACCTTTCGCTTTGTAATCTTGTCATTCGGTCGACTAATTAACAATGTTTAGTAGATCGGTCTTCTATAATCATGTCATTCAATTGATCGATTAACAATGTTTGGTCGACCGAACATTGTTAACCAGTCTTCTATCAGTTGACTAATTCATATCATTCGGTTGACCGATACTCATTCAGTTGACCATTCCTTAGTGAATGGCAGGAACTGCACTGTATTACTCTTTGCTCATTCATCATTCTTAGTGCATTCTTCAGCTTTTCTCCTTTATTAGTCTTCATGCATTCCTCAATTTTGATTCTTTGTCAATCTTCATAAATTAAGCTCCAATACTCTGATTTTTTTCTTATAAAATACGTATCTCTTTAACACACTCAAACATAAACATTAGTAATAGAATGGTTTTATCATCTCCAAAATTTCAAGTATAAAAATATTAGGGGTGTTTAGAGAATAATTCAAGCTAAAATCCTTTCCACTCTTACTAGTCAATATAGCTACGTATTGACTATTTAACCTACTTCTTGGGTCTATTACCATATGAATGAATATGGTGAGGTTGTTCCTAGATAAGTTTTGAATAGCTTTAAGAGTCGCTATGAGAAGGAGGGAGATATGTGGGATCAAGCAAAGAGACATAAAGACCCTGTATAAGTATTGGCAATGATTTAAGCAATTGTGTACAAGTCCTTAGTATGGAATTTCATAAGAACTATTTATCTAGTACTTATATGAAGGATTGCAGAGGAGTATGATGGATGTCATTAATGTAGGATCTATAATGAGTAAGACCCTTAAAGAAGCTACATATTTGATATCCATTATAGCTACCAATTTGCAACAGTTTGGTTTTATGTAAGACTTAATTCCAAAGAGGGTAAATAAGATAAGTATATAATCCTTTAAATTACAAATTTCTACCTTAATAACTCTTGTGCAACAGTTTGCTATAGGGAATGAAATACTAAATAAAAACTTATAGAATATATGTTGCCCTTTGTCACGCCATTGACATGCACCTAACATTTCAAGATGATTCTCAAGAGTATGCTAATACAGTTAAAGGATTTCCTAGCTCACATTAAAGAAAATATG
>JAOXYD010000007.1:10343483-10361088 GCA_028565735.1 Pinacopodium congolense
TTCCTTCCCTTCCTTCTTGTCATTCTTCTCTTCTTCTTCTTTTTAGATGTGTAGGCATTGTGATTTCAAGTGACCTTTTTCACCACATTTAAAAAAGGGTTATATTAACTAATTATTTTTAAAGAAAGACTTACCTTCCCTTCTTTGCTTCGATGCCTTCCTTCTTAAGATTGTCTTTAGACTTCTTGTGATAAGAGCTACTTCTTAATTTTCACTTCTATATAAGGATTCTTCATTTTTGCTTTCCTCCTTCCTTATATCCTTAAATGCTATGTTCTTTCTGTTAGGCACAGTTTCCTCTTTTTAGGCCCTCACACATTAATAGTGCGTCAATAATTTTGTCCAAGGGAAGAGCATTGAGATTCTTCACTTCTTGAATTGTGGTCACCTTAACTTCCCATGACTTTGTAATGAACTAAGAATCTTCTTAACAATCTCAACATTCGAATAGGTATTACTTAGATCCTTTAAAGCATTTATGATATAAATAAAATGAGCATAAATAATGGAAATATTTTCATTATACAACATTTGAAAAAGTTCATATTGATGAGTAAGTATACTAATTTTACCTTCTTTTATTTGATTCGTTCCTTTGTGTGTGATTTCTAATGTAAGTCAAATATCATATCTAGTTTTACACAGAGAAACTTTACTAAATTCATTCATACTTAGTGCTCAGTACAAATTATGCATAATTTTTCTATTTAAAGAGATTAATTTCCTTTCTTCTTTCTTCCACTCAAATTATTTCTTAGGCGCCAATTCATTTCTTACAAGTTTAGAAGGCAAAAGGACCTTTTGTAAAACTGCCAACCTTAATTCTACACTTTCTCCCATCAAATAACATCTCATCATATTATTCTAATATAGGTTATTATTTCTATCAAATAAAGGTGCTCTATATATATATTATCCTTCTAAACTAGTTAAGGGAGCAAACGTGTTCATCATACATGTCATATGATCTTTCCTCACAAATTCACTAGAATTTCACCTACATGATACCTACGTTCTGATACTAATTATCAGTCTTATTCAGCATCTAAAAGAGGGAGAGACTTAGGAGGCTTAAAATTTTTCTAAGACCAATTCCTAAGTTCATTAAAAAAAAATAAAAACACTTTTGTAAAAACTAATTTATAGAAATAAATAACAATATACACATTGATAAAAATCAATTCAGCATGTAGAATTTCACAACTAGATAAATTGTACATTAAAAATAATATTTAAACAATTTTAAGATACAATAAATTCAATGAATAAATTAAAATACAACTTATAAAATAAAAGAATAAACATTAAAAGTATAAGGAAGCAGGGTCAATCGATTTTATTTTAGTTCAGAGAGACCATTTTTTTCTTATATCTTGTTCCAAACAAAAACATTGTTTAGATTTTTCACTATCAATTTACATAAATAAACCATTAGCAATTATAAAAACCTTTTTTTAAGGCTTAAGGTAAACCTTTCAATCCTTTTTATGGCTAAAGGAGAATTGTCCTTTCAACTTTACTACCTTTGATAAATACATTTGAAAGAATCTCACTTAAGCTTAATTTAGTGTATCTAAAGGTCCACAGAAACTCAAAATGAATGCATAAATACATGTGTAAAAATCCCTCAAAGAAAACTCAAACATCTCTTCTCTACAAGAGTTTCTTACTACTAAAAAACACTTGAATAATTGATTTCTAAACACTTAGACGATACAAACTAATGCAAAACAATCTATTTGTAGGCCTAAGATCTCAAACTATCCATTTATGATTATTGTCAAAATTTTAAAAGCATTAAATATTTGTTATCATTAAGAAATAGCCATTGTAGTGTAATTTTTTTCTTTAAATGTTATTTTATTAGGGTTCAATGGCATCATTGATGTACTGCTAATTTAGTCTACATTCAGCATAGGCGTACAACAGTACTCTTGTTATCCTCTAAAATTGCCGTTGAAGTCCCTAAAACACATAAAAATTTGTCCAAACAATACTAGACTAATTCAAACCTATTCTAATGTTATAGATACTTTCTTAACTCACACACTCATACACACTCAAAATCTTCTCACAAACATTTTTTATTTATCAAAAGGATTATAAAAAAATATTTCACACAATCCCTTTTAATTATGCATCCTATGTGTATAATCAAATTTATGAATGTTTCTTGCATAAATGAGCCTTATGAAAAACACTAAAATAAACTAAGTGAAAAATGAGCCTCATAAAAAACACTAAAATAAACTAAGTGAATTTTACAATAAAAATTAGAATTATTAACTGTAAAGCCCAGGCCTAAAACCCAACCTATTAAATATGACCCGACATAAAACATGATATGACTGACTGAAATAATAAAACAAATTATGTTTAATTGTTTTTACCTTTTCTTCTTCACACTTCCCACACGATTGTTGACTCTTAGCCCTCACCTTCTGCTATTTCCTTTTTGCAATCAATGACAACCACAATGTTTTGTTGTGATTTTGGTGAGTTAAGGATTTTAAATGTGTTTTTCTTGTGAATGGAGGGTATATGTGTCTAGATTGGGTGAGTGAGATAAGTTGGAGGTGAGAGCGAAGAAGAAAGAGAGATGGAATTGATGGGAGGAGAAGGAGAAGATGATGATGAAGAAGAAGAAAAGAAAAAAGAAAAAAAAAAGAGGAGAAGATGAGAGAGAGAAATGACGTGAGAGAGGAGAGGGGAAATAGTGACATGAGAGAGAAAGAGAGAGGAGGGGAGGCATGAAAGAGAAGCAGGAAAAAAAGAAGAAAAAAGAAGAAAAAATCTTTGGTGGCAAGTCTGTAATTTTAGAGGAAGTTAGGGTAGTTTGGGAATTTAGAGAAAAGGTGAGGGCAAAGTATGAAAATAAGTTTTTGAAAGTTGGTTTAGTGATTTTAAGAAAAGTTAAGTGTAGTTTAAAGAATTAAAAAATTTTAGAACTTATGTTTATTTTATTTAGTCTAATTATTTATTATTATTTAGGTGTTATAGATAAATTAGAAGGAGTGTAAGATTGGTTAGGAATTTGGATTTTTCAATTTTCTAGTAAGGGGATTAACTAAAAAGTACCTTATTCTATGTTTTATGCAAAAAGTTGATATTATGATTTTTATATGCTTTTTTAGAAAATTAAAATACCTTATGATAGGGTTGAATTTTATAGTATTTGTATATGTGTTACAATGACCTTTCATCCTTATTTTGTTATTTAAATGCTTAATTTTTGTTCCTTTTGAGTTTACATGCATATTTGACCTTAAGGCACAGATACAAGTTTTGAAAGGGCCATGTTTTAAGCAGAATTTGAGGAAATTGGAACTAGAATTGGTATGAAACCAATTTTAGGACCTAGAACATCATTCTATGAGGTTTCACACCAAATTTCAAGGCCATATGACAAGCCATGAAGAGTTCACAAAGAAAAGATCAAGACAAGCTCTATTGAACTCCAAATTTTGTGTAAGTGATTTTGGGGATGTATTAGGAGCATTTTTAGAGCTTAGATTAATCTAAAATTTTATGGACAATAGGTTAATCATGTGAGGAGCCTGCAAAAAAAATTCCATGGCAATCGGAGATGAGTAAGGGAAGTTACTGCAGAAAAGGTTATTAGAGGTTGAAGTTGTCAAATCTCAGGGAGTAAAACGGCAACACCTTAAAGATAAACGGCATCCATGCATCTCACTCTTTTAATTGATCAAAACAACAACATTTTAAGTAAGAGGAAATGCATGTGAGAGGCTTAGTTAGTGGAGGGGATGGCTGCACAAAAAGAAAACACAAAAAAGAAAAAGACAAGAGAGTATGGAGACATGGTGGAAAGCAACATGCGGTGCTCATCTAATAATGGTGGGATGTCTTTGTCTTCTTCTCAACACATTTGTCTACAACTTTCCTAAGATAAAAAGGGGACGTCTCTCTTCGTGAGGAGTGGTCAAAAATTGTAGCTTGGAGGCCTTGCCAAGGGAAAGAATCCAAATGCATTCAAGACATGGAGAGGAGCTTCATCTAAGTCAATAATCACGGATGCTCATCCTTTTACTTCTTTCTTGCTTTTGTTTCCATTTTTATCATTTTATGTTCTTCATTTGACATAGCTGAACGTGTTACCTTTCAATTGATTTGTTTTACATCTATGTTTACCAAATATTGGATAGTTTTAGCCTTGGTTTTATTATTCCTACTCTTGACCAAATGCTTGATAGTTTAGCCAATGTTTTCTTATTCTTCTTTTCTTTGCCGAATTTCATGTTTTACTTTGTTATTCCCACTATTCTTCTTGTTTATTCTTCATGAGTTTATTTTGTCCAGCCTTTATTCTTCTTGTTTGATCCTTGAGTTTATAATTTCGGATTTATTTTGATCAAGTATTAAGTTCTTTAAAGTTTTGTATTTGATTCATCTATGCTTAGTAGTTAGTTTTTATGCATGTTCTTAAGACTTAGTTCATTAAATTTTAGTTTTTGTTTAATTTACATAATTTGGAATTTTTGTTTAGGGTATTGAGTTGAGTCTTGATTAGTTAAGTTTTAGTTAATTGCCTATTACTTTAAGTAACTTAAGTTTCCATTAGGCAAAGTGTTAAGCTTTGACTTCTTAGATTAGTGTTAATTTTCTAGCTTTCTTATTTTTAATTTCTAGTCTTTATTTCATAAGTTAACTTTGAGTTTCATTTAATCTTAATGTCTTTGGTCAATATATTTATGCCTTTTCTTAGTTTTTAATTCATTTAATTTAAGTTTTTAAATATTTTATAGTTTCTGGAATTTTTGTTTACAAAATTAGTTTAAGTATAGTTGAATTATGTTTTGGTTAATTAAATAATAGCTTAGTTAATTAGTGTTTGTGTTAGTTTAAATGTCAATTTTTTTTCCTTTAATGTTTCTAATTTTCCAACCTTTAGTTTCTTTTAATTAATTATGTTTAGTGTTTTTTTATTTTTTACTTAATTTATTTATATTTAGCTAGTTTAGTTTTGGATTAGAAGATATTAATGGGATTTTGGCTTAATAATTGTGAGAATTGATTATGAATTAATTAAGCATTGTGATTTAGGTAAAGGTTGAATTAGAATTCCATATAAATGATATGAATTAGAGATTAATTCTTAGGATTGGCCATCCTAGGTTTAATTTCTAATTTTATTGTTAGGAATGAACTTATGATACGTAATAGTCCTAGTGATTTTCATAGGTAACAATAGGCTAATCGAATTTGTCAATGAACTTAATCAACTTAACCTAGAATTCTAATTCTCTAAATTACACAATCCGAGCTTGTGAGATTGTGCCTTAGGCTAGTCGTTCCCTAGTTATTAATGTTATCAGGTCATTAAATCTAGAGAGCTTATTCTAGGTTACCTCGTGGTTAAGGATAGGTTTTCTATCGTATAGGACCTATCTAAATATTCACGGAACTGAGGGTTTGAGAGCCTGTTTGAACCTATAGGCTAGCATCTTAGACCAATCATAAGTTATCTATTTTGAGGATCAATTATAAGTCTAGAATCCCTGATTTATCTTCCCCCCATCTTTTGTATTTTTCGTTTGATTCTTATTTATTTGTCTCCGTTTATTAACTGTCTTTAGTATTTAGTTTTAATGTCTTTGCTTATAAGGGTTTTCTTTTCTTTTTTTTTTTCCTTTTAGGCAACATTAGAGATAGCAATTCACCCTAGCTCTCTGTGGGATTGACCTTAACTTGCCTTAGCTACTTAATTAGGTAGGTTAGGTAATTTTATTAATAATAAGTTTTGAGTGAATAGTAAATAATGTAAATTTGTGTGAAAGTTAGGATTTACATGTATTCAATTATGTAAAAATTTTACATAAAAGTGAATATTATGATTTATGTAAATTGATGAAAATGGAATATGTTTTTTATACCTATGTTGTAAAAATTATAAATAATGTGGATCTATGTGATCTTTACCGCTTGAAAGTATTATGTTATGTGAATTTTATTTGATTTGGTAATAATTAGGATTTTTAAAAGTTAGGGATCAAAAATATGAATATTGTGCAAATTGTGTGTATGGAAAATATGTACATGATCACGTGATGAATTTTGTAAAAGTTGTTGAGAATTTTTTATGGATATGCTTACGTATTTACAAAAATTACGATTAAATCACCATAATATTATAGTGTGGATTTATGATGATAAAATGCCATGGCATGACAAATTAATAGTGAATTTTTGAAACATTAAGAAACCATACGGAGATGTTAGATGGTGGTTTGCCTAGATAGATTTACATTCGATGGTCTTGATATTAATATAGTGAGATTGAGATTAATTATTAGGCATGTGCCAAAATATTTTAGAAGTGGGGATATCCTTTGTGACTTATGTTGGTATTTCAAGAATGGGGATATCCAAGATGCTTCCAAAAGTGGGGAGTGTCCTATATGATTTACTTTGATGAGACAATGCCTAGGATTTTTTCAAGAATAGAAGTAATATGTGCGATCTAGTTGCTAGTAGATCATTAGATATAACTCTATCATGTTAAGTAAGACCCGACCCTTAAATTATAAAAAAAATAGTTAAATGAAAACTATAAAAATTTTAAAAAAATATTATAAGTAATTAAATAAATGTAAATGATTGTAAACTATAATATAAATTTATGATATGATGCTTATATGTGTATATGTATATCCTTTTATACATTTATGTGTTATATGTTGTATGATGGGTCATTCTAGTTACCTCTTATTGAGTTGACAGCTCATTCTTTACCCGTTAAATTTTTCAAGAGGTAGATAATAAAGTTTAATTAGCATTTTTTACATCAGAGTTATGTAATAGAATCATATGTAGGCCAACTAAGTGGTGAAGATATTCCTTTAGTTCCTATTACTTTTAAATTAAATTTTATATTGCTACTGTAAGCCCTATGGCACCCAAGATGGGCCGTGAATTAGGTGTTTAAAAATTCTTGTAGAAATAAAACACTTTAAACATCTTAGGCCGATTTTAGTTAAATGAATTCTCTAACCAAAATTTAACTTAAATAGAATGTCAAACTTAAATCCAAAATTAAATAAATTCAAGCAATGATAAAACAAACATAAGGCACAAACATAACAAAGATAAGGAAGAGAAAGAATACTAAGATTTATACAGGTTTGCCTACCCCAAAGATAGACTACGTCCTCTTTCCAACTACTTGTTGGAAATTCACTAATAACAACCTTGGTTTAAGGCCAAGTGGAACCTTTACAACAATCAGGATTCAAGGTTAAGAGGAACCTTTACAACAATCTTAATTCAAGGTCAAGAGAAACCTTTATAATAATCTTGATTTAAGACTAAGAGGAACTTAATATACCAATCTTGTTATAGGTCAAAAGTAACCTATCATTCTTACTTTTCACAAAAAAGGTGGAGAGTAACCCTTTACAAAAATCTTTTTATGGAAAAGAGGAGACTTTCTAAAAAAACCGCAAAATTTAATATTTTGGTCCAACAAGGATAGCCTCTAATCTAAGTTCCCTTAAGCTTTAAACCATGCTTATATAGCTTATGACAACCTTGATTAAAATCAACATAAGATAAGGCCTCAAATGCAACAAATGTAATATGGAATGTCAATGCACAATTAAGGCCTAATCTAATCCAATTCTCCGTCAAGGATTAATTCAATCCAAATCTTATTTATCCTAGGTGAAGAGCAACCTAAAAAATCTATTTTAAAGGCAAAGAGCAGCGTATACCACAATTAATAATTAACACAAATCAGTTCCCCCAATTTAAGGTAACCAAGCACACCTTCTATAGTGTTCCTCTAATGCATAATCAATAAATTCAATTATGAAAAATCTAGAGGTAAACCAAAATTATAACAAGCCTCCTAGCATTTCAATAGATCATAAATAATTAATTTTATCTAGTAAAAACACAATCAAATCCTCAAAAAATCTGATTTAATCGATATGCATATAAGCTGTCAAAAATAAGCACTCTATATGTTTTAGCCTATATAAAAAAGTTTTTAACCTATCAAAAGTTGCAAAATAAATGCAATAAGCCTACTACACCCTTAATCAATCTGTTCACAATAAATCACAATAACAAACATAATTTTAGCCTATCAATCGAATGATCAAAATCAAGTTCAAAGTCAAGACTGTCAAACCTGGACAGTTTTGAGTAACCTACAAAAATCAAGTTCAAATAAACCATATAATCAATTAAAATTTGAAACAAAAATACTGACAATCTCCTAAGATCTTAACCAAACCGAAAGCAATAAATTTTCACCACCAAGAATGAGTTTAAACACCAAATCACAATCAGTAAGGAAGTTGTAAATAAAACTTAACAGTTTTGGTGTTCCGTGTTCTTGGAGCTTAAACAAACGTAATAGTTGTTTAAAAATCAAAGTTAAAGCATTTCTACACTCTTGAGACCTTAAGCAAAATGTTTGTGATAATTTTGAATCAATAGAAATGGTTTTGCTAGCTCAAAATGGAAGAACACAGAAGTTACACCGAAATAGAGACAGTTTTGGTATATCTGTCTTTGAAAGCTTTAAACTCACTGAATAATGAATTAAAAATCAATTGAAAGCTTTTTGAGTTTCTTCTAGGTATAAACTAACTAAAAACACAAGTTTTACAGAACTCAAATTGGTTTTAAATTAGTAAAACAGAGATTGAATGAAAACTTTACAGAAAATGAGAAAAGCTTTGAATATTTGACTGATTAATCTTGTAATTCATTTTTCAGAGATTCTAAACTTGTTAAAAATGTTTATGAATGATATTTATGGTGTTGGGAGTAGTTTGGAGTGCTTTCAAGTTGTTAGAAATAAAAACTAGCCATTTAGGAGGTTAAAAAATTGTTTATTCTGAAACTAAAAAATTAGCTGTTAGAGTCTAGACACACAACAGCACCTTTTGGGTTCATCAACGAAGCCGTTAACAAATGAACAACCCATCGTTGAGGATGCTGCAAAATAGGAGTATAATGGCACCCTTGAGCCTACCATTTAAGAATAATAAGCCCGATGTTTTGTGTCTATAAAACATGACAAATACTCCAAACCAACTCCAAAACTTTCCAAACAAGTTCCAAACATTAAACAAGACTTTAAACAAGTTTTAAAACATAATTAAAGGCTATTTGAATAATCAAAATAATTCAATTCATTCAAAACATAACAATTTCCTTTATTGCCAAAACTTTATTCTTTAAATATCTTTAAACTCTTTTAAAACAAATTTTAAACCATCCATAAGCTAAAATTCACATTCAAACAAATTCAATCATACAGAAACAACTTCAAGTAACAATTCAATTAACTTAGATACATCAAAAGGAATACATTAAAAGAATTTATCACATTTCAACTTAATTATGCAACATCTAGCCTATATGCTATTCTAATTCAATTCCTAATATGTCAAAGCCATAATCAATTTCAATTAATCACTAAAACCACGAATCAACTCTTATATGCCTATATGCAAATGTATCATGCAAATATGAGAGCCCTTTTCAAGCATTGATTAAGAATTAAGTTTAGGACACTTATATCTTAAGCCCTTTTCCTAAACTCTTTCTAAACTTGATCTTCATTCTCTTGATCTTCAAGCTTGATCAACACTTGATCTATCATTACTTGAGCTTTATCATTTGATCCTTGATATCCAAGCTCTTGATGATTTAATGCTTAAGCTCTTCTACCTCAGCTCCACAAACATGTTTTTGTACTTCAACCATTTACCTATCTTAATTACGCATCAGAACTCAAACATTAGTAATAATAATGTTTTGTCATCATCAAAACACATGATTAGTACCACCTTAGTTCAACAATCTCCCCTTTTTTTGTGATGAAAAAACATGTGATATTAAGAGCATATAAAACACGTATCATGTAATTTCATCATGCATTATGAAATGATACTACTCTCTCCCTTTACTTGAGAATCACATTCAAACTTAATATCATACTTTTCTCTCCCCCTTTTTGACATCATCAAAAAGGATGACCAATTGTAACTAATTTTTAAAAGAAACTTAAAATAAATTTTAAGTAACTCTTTATACTTACTCCCCCTTATTTCATGCTTATTTAAAAAAATACTAAATGTATCTAATGCTCCCCCTCAACGAATGTAATTATGCATTATGGAACAATTAAGCATGAAGGGGGATGAAAATGTATAAAGAACCATTACAAAACATGTAACATCCTAATACCCCCTAGGAGGATATTAGCATGCTAACTCTCGGACTCACACTCACACGAATGCTGTAGATTTTACATTTACTTTGCAGAGATGTTTACCAATTATTAACATGCAATCATTTTTAGATATCGCAGCGGAAATAAAAATTGTGCAACAAAAGTTCATCAAAAAAATTTACAAAAACATCCACAAGTACTTTTATAATTCACCAAAAATGTTTACAGATACAAGACAAACATTCAGTGTCATATGCACTGAATCAAAAATATACAATTGGGATTAACACAAAAGACATAATTTGGTCATGTCTGTAGTTTAATGTCCCACCTCCTTTCCTTTCCTCCTAGCACCTACACGGGAAAAACTATCGTTCTAAGCGATAACGCTTAGTGGAGAAAAAAAAAACATACACATAGACTGTCCATAACAGTCATGCTGAGCAGTAATTTATACATGAAGTAATGTTCAAAAACATCAAAAGTATTGAGCAGAATATACAAAATCAACTTTATAGACAATCAAATCATAATTAATCCGATCAAGCAATCAACTTAGAAAATCATTCAGAAAGATATAAAAAATTTCAAACTGTTGTTTTAATTCTTCATTGCAGGACATACCATGTCTGTATAAAAATTCACTCCTTCGTTTATTATCAAAATCAGTCAGTTTTAGAATAAATCAATAATTAGTTACACATAATTAGAACACAGTCAGACTGTCAGTCCAGAAATACAGTAGTGGGCACGGGACAGAATAGGCAAAGCTTGTAATCAGAATAGTCAAAGACTGTAAAACAAAAGAGCTTATAGCTCTAATAGCAAAACAGATATTGTCTGTGATATAGAATAGGCATAGGCCGTCAAAGACAATACAATCATAGATTGTGATAGAAGCACCTGCTAATTCCCTATAAGCCGGCCTAACTACCCACGATTAGGACTGACAGTATTCAAAACCAATCAGTTTAGAAAAAAAAACTTTGCATATTTTCAAAAAAATGTTATTAATAAATGGTAACACTTTGAGCTTCAAAATCCAATTGTAAATCATAGGATTTCATGCCCAAATCCTAATACATATAAGCACATATGTTATTCATGCTTCACTTAAGCCTTTCATCAACATTACACATTTCATTAATCAAATCTGAAAGTAATGCATATAAGCATAGGATAATCACTTGCCAAGATCTTACATTCATATCATTTTATCAATACCATCATCATGTGAACAATTGTAAGTGATGATCATTCAGGCTAATCATTTATTTAAGAGAGATTTTATACCACTTTACAAGTTCTGTCCATATCATACTGAAAATCGGAACCTAATGATCTATAACACGTCATATACTCGTTTTCATTTTCTCAAGCCATGCTTTCATATTAAGCAAATCCGATTACGCACCATTAAGACATATTTAGGTCAGTCATGGATTCATTCATTTCTTATCCTTAGATCATGATAAACTGAACATCACCTGCAAATCAAGTCATATTTACGAACAAGCATGCAAATCCTATACTTATTACCCTTTTCATGCCTTATTTATTAAGTCTTACATTATTCACACACAACTTTCTTAGCATTTCTCATGAATTATGTATATAACCATTTATACATGTAACCAAATGATTTAATAATGCCATGGACTAAATAAAACGAAGACCCAACTAAACCTGATTTTTAAGGCAAAACTGTGAGCATCCAGCTCACCTTACTCATCCTACACTTCAAACATCACTTCATCGCCTGTAAACTTCATTAAAACTCCATCTTCATGTCCAAAATCATTCAGTCCAGTCAAATAATTCAATCATATGTAATGAAATTCCAGATCATACATTTATTTTACTCAAGTCCAAATTACTATGATAATCATTAAGACATTACACATCAATTAGTTAACAAAATTCCATATTACCTAATAACCTTTTAAGAATCTTTAATCCCAATTAATCAAGTATGAACAAGGTAAATTAATAATCCAAATTATCATTCAAACACTAACAAAAAAACACATTACAGTTCAGATTAAATAATTATACAAATCAAATCAAAGAATCTTTAGCACATAACTCTTCTAAATGTTGTCATAACTGAACCCATTGGGGTTCAATCATCTCCAAACCCTTCCTCTAAGCACAATCAACACAACCTACCATCCAGACCCAATCCAATTCATATACACTCTCAACTTATGTCCAAAATATAATTCATCCGAATTATACTCAATAGAAAGGGTTTAGGGTTAGAAAATTGCCATACCTTATCAAGTTCTCTCTAACCGAATGTAATTTCTAACTTTCAAACCAAATCAGTCCAATTCAAAGCTAATTATACCCTAATAAATCACATAAAATATTAGGACACATTTAAAAATTAGATGGCAGTACACAAGAAGCAAAAATCGTGCCTCAAAACTCACCTCCAATAAGTCTAGATTTTGTCCCAATTCAACTCCAGAAATTTCAGCCACTACACCCAACTTCGAGATCAATTTCACTGCCTTTCATGACAGAATTAAATTTTGGGTCCTTCATGAGTGTTGTAGATATAAATGTCTATTTAAAGTAGAACTTAAAATCACTTAATTTGGATACTTACAACTCAACTTATGGTCAAACAAATGACACCTACTCAGATGCCCAGATTTTTTTCCAGCAACTTGACAACTCCAGAAATTTCAGTAACTACACCCAACTTCGAACTCCATTTCACTACCTTTAATGACAGAATTAAATTTCAGGTCATTCATGAGAGTTGTAGATGTAAGTGTCTAGTTTAAGAATAACTTAAAATCACTGAAGTTGGATACTTACAACTCAACCTATGGTAAACAAACCAACGCCTACTCAGATGCTCATATTTTTTCCAGCAACTTGACAACTCCAGAAATTTCAGCAACTACACCGAACTTCAAGCTCCATTTCATTACCTTTAATGATAGAATTAAATTTTGGGTCCTTCATAAGCGTTGTAGATGTAAGTGTCTATTTTAAGCAAAACATGAAAGCACTAAATTTGGATACTTACAACTCAACTTATGGTTAAAAACCCGACTCCTACTCAGATGCCCAGATTTTTTTCCATCAACTTGACAACTCAACCCTAACAAAACATTATACTGTTTTCACCATCAATCCGCACAAAATTTTTTGTTAATTTCACAAATCAAACATCAATCACTTACCTTAATCCCACTTAAAGACAGCTTGTAAATGCAATCTAAGGAAAATGAAATTTGAGAGTAAGAGGAGAGGATGTTAGGGTAAGGTTAAGGGAGAGACAAAGCAAGAGTAAAGGAAAGAACTTGACTTGTTAGAGAAGCTTACAAAAAAAAAATGAACCACTCTCTTAAAGTCCCTCTCTCCATCTTACACTTGACCCATTGGACTTCCTACACAAGCCTCCATACATGGACCATGCTTGCTCACATTGGTCCAACACTTAGTAGCCTATGTGTCTCCATATGCTGCTACCACATGTCAACATTTGTTTACCTACACATTTTCAAATTTTATACAACCATATGTCATCAATGAATTGATGCAAATATCATTAATTATATCTTAGGAATGTTTAATTACATGCACAAAATCAAGTTTATTCTTTTTAATCTAATAGTACATGTAAAATTCCAATTGCACCAATTTTATCCATTAATTTTTCAATTTCAATTTCATTAATTCCAACTCAATTTAATCCCTAATTAACATGTAAAACATGTATTTACAACTAGGGTATAATTTGGCTTTACAATTCTATCCCCCTTAAAATAATTTCGTCCTCGAAATTCATACATGATCAGAACAGATGCGGATATTGAGCCGCCTAGTAATATTGTCCGCTTTGGGCTAAAGCCCACACGGCTTTAAAATGTGTTACCAGGTTTTGAAGGCGTGCTGCATATAAGTCCCATTCTCATCCAGTACTTTGCCGATATGGGATTTGTCTAAGATGCGTACACCCCCCCCGGTAGGGACTCAACGTCCTCGTTGAGGTTTGCCCCACTACCGCCTAAGAGGTGGCTTGGGTTGCTCTGATACCATCTGTAACAGCCCAGCCTGTCCAATAATATTGTCCGCTTTGGGTCGAAGCCTGCATGACTTTAAAACGTGTTACCAGGTTTCGAAGGCGGGCTGCATATAAGTCCCATTCTCACCGAGCACTTTGCCGATATGGGATTTGCCTAAGGTGTGTACAACCCCTAAGGACCCAACGTCGTCGTTGAGGTTTGCCCCACTACCGCCCAAGAGGTGGCTCAATTTGCTTTGATACCACATGTAACAGCCTAACCCGCCCGATAATATTCTCCGCTTTAGGCCGAAGCCCGCACAGCTTTAAAACGCGTTTGAGTGGTATCAGAGTACGCAACTCAAATTTTGTCTGCTTTTGATGGCCCATCTGGGCATCACACCCGCACGGTTTTGTTATTTTCCTGGCCCATCTGGGCGTCACAGGAAATTGCGTCTGCCACCACTTGAACTCAAGACTTATAGCCTTGGAACGCATAGTGACTACCATTGAATATGGGCCAGGAAAATAACAAAACTGTGCAGGTGTGACGCCCAGATGGGCCATCCAAAGCGGATAAATTTGAGCTGCGTACTCTGATATCACTCAAATGCGTTTTAAAGCCGTGTGGGCTTCGACCGAAAGCGGAGAATATTACCGAGCGGGCTGGGCTGTTACAAAAGAAGTTTGAATCTATTATGATTCAAAGGAGATACAAGAAAACTACTTCTAATCACTATGTATTTGTTTTAAAAATTTCTAATAACGACTTCATCATTTTATTGCTTTATGTTAATGATATCTTAATTGTGGGTTAAAATACTTCTAGAATTGGCAAGTTAAAGGAGAAGCTTAGGAAGTCTTTTACAATGAAAGACTTAAGACCAATAGAATAAATCCTTGACATATAAATTATTCACAATAAAGTGACAAAGAAATTATAGTTATCTTAAGAAACATACATCGAGAAAGTACTTTGACTGTTTCATATAGATAAAGCTAAAGTGGTAAATACAGCTCTTGCTACTCACTTTAAACTTAGCACTAGATAGTTTTCATTTAATAAGAAAGAGAAAGAAGACATGCAATATATTCCCTCATGTATCCTTCATAGGAAGTTTGATATATGCAATGGTTTGCATAAAGCTTGATATTGCTCATGCAATTGATATTGTTAGTCATTTTCTCTCTATTTAGGTAAAGAGCACTATAGTACTATAAAATAGATTATGATATATATTATGACATATCTTCAAGGCAATTTCAATTTAAAATTGTGTTTTTGGAGTAAGAAGTTCTATTCTTTCTGAGTACACTAATTTAAACATAACAGTTAATGCAAATTCTAAAAAATCTACTTCTAGTTATTTAATTACCTTTTTAGGGGGAGCTGTAGTTTGGTAATCTAGGTTGTAAAAGAGTATTACATTGTCCAATATCAACGTTGAATTTATTATTGCAACTGAAGCTTGTAAAAAATTGCTTTGGATGAAGAAGTTTTTTCAAGAGATCGATTTTACTTTAAAAAGATATGTTTTATTTTGTAATAGTTAGAGTACTATCCATCTTAACAAAAATCCTACTTTCCATAATAGATCTAAACATGTTTATGTGAGGTATCATTAGATAAGTAATTTTCTAGACTCTAAGTTGCTTGAGTATGAAAAAGTACATACAGATGATAATAGTTCAGACATAATGACTAAGTCTCTATCAAGAAGAAAGCTTTAAACTTGCCGTTTAATTGTCAGTTTGGTAGATACCTCCATTTGGGCAGAGGGGAAATTTACTGTGAGTCTTCCTCAAATGGAGCTCATTTTTTATTAAAAGAATTCATTGAATAAGAATTTTATTTTTAGGGTTTTAACATAACCATCTAGATATTTCTCTTTCTTCTTCCCTTAGTGCCACCCATTTTTGTGGATTAGAAGCAATCTTCTTCTTTCTACTTGATCAAATTTGCAACTACTAGTTGGTTAGTTTGGGTGTGTTCATCCATTTTTTTACTCTCTTTTACAGTTGTTTTATATTTGATTTATGACTATTTTTTTTGGTTTGTATGGTTGTTGGATCTTCTCTATTTTCTAGTTTGGTGTTGTTGTTTTCTGTATACTTTATGGGTATTTGTTGGTATCTTCTCTATTTGATGTAAAAGAAGTTTTTTGTAGAAGTATTGACATCACTGTTGACATTGTACAGAGGAGGAAATATCATTGTATAGGGAAGATTTGTTGTAGCATATGAGAATTATTGAGATTTAGTTATTATCGATTGTACGGGAAAAGAACTATCATTATATAGAGAAGGAACTGTCATAGTATAGAAAGAAGCCTTCACTTTATTTCTAAGTTCTTTGTATAAACTTATTGTCTACTATTTTATTTTATGAGTATTTGTAATTGTGAGCTCTTAAATTGTTAAAGCATTTATTTTTGTATACTCACTGATTTTATAATAGATTGTTTTTTAAAAATTAGATCTCATTATTTTTACTTTTTACATTAAGAAAGATTTTTATATTTAAAATTTCAATAGTATCATATTTGATTTATTTTATACATTTATATTTACTCTTCATAGTTTCATTCAAGTAAAGAAAGGTTATTATTATTGTATTATTACTTTTACTATCTGCCTATTTCCTTTTCCAACAATTTTATATACATGCATGAATATTTTTACTTGAAATTATTTGATAAGGATTTCGTCATAGTACTAAAGAGTTAAGAGGATGTTTAGCATTATTATTGGTTTTGATTTTTATATATTTGTATTAATTTTTGTATATTTTTAATTTGTGTACTATTTTTTAAAATTTTTGTGTTATACTAATATATTTTTATCAATTTTTATATGATTTTTTTAAAATTCTTGTATTTAAAAAGTAAACAAAACATCCTTTAGAATTTGGAGGAGCAAATTAGACCGGAGATAGTTGAAACATAATGACTCTAAGTGCCTATTTAGTTGGGCTTCTGGGCGGCTAATAAGTACTTTTTTTTCACCACAAAAGTCTTTTTGTTAAAAAATAGGTATTTGGCTATAGAATTAAAAATTACTTCTTTAATAAATATGGCTTTTTTGGTAGACAAAATACAGCTTTTTAAGAAGTTTAAATTTGGAGCTTCTAAAAAAAACCTATGAAATGATTTTTTTAGATAGATATTTAAGAGCAATTAATAACAATTAATGAGCATATTTTTTAGTCTCTTTTGTCCTTATATTTTTAACATAATGGCCGTAATACCCTTATATCCACATATCTTCATAATAAATTATGCATTTAACATATCAAATTATTTTAACTAAATTATTTTAATATTTATATTTATGATTTTAAATAAATTATTTTTAGATTCATACTTATATAA
>JAOXYD010000007.1:10361188-10379561 GCA_028565735.1 Pinacopodium congolense
TATTATATTTTTTATTTTTATAATTTTATAATTATAAATATTTATTTTTATAAATATATATTTTTAAAATAATATATATTTCTATTAAATAAAATTTTTACAAAATTACATATATTATATATATATTGTTAAAATTTGTTTAATTTTATTATTTATTTAATTAATTGATTAACAGTTTATAATTGTAATTTGTAAATAAACTGTCGGTTTACGGTTTTTAAATTAATTTAACCTTAACCGAAACTATTCATAACGGTTCCGATTTCGGTTTAAAACCGTTGATTATGGTTGCGGTTTAAAACCGTAACCGTCGGTTATTAAACCGACGGTTAACCGGTTAGAAACCTAACCGTGGTCAGGGCTACATAGACGGGAAGAAAATGACGGAAAAAGATCCCATTTTTTGGGCTATACTGTGAGAATTTCACTACAACAAGAGATCCTTCTCCAAATTAACTCACTATATCACATATAAGAGATATTTACATATCAACACAAAACCAGCAAACTAAGTAAAATAAGAGGCACCTGTTTGTACCGTTGCTACATGAAATTAGTTTACAATAACCATTCCCTTAATTATGGAGAACCAAAGATTCATATATATATATCCTTTGATCCTCATTTCCAGTCAGTTACTGGTTGACTTGTTCCCGTGGAAGGAGGTAATGAGTACGATCCTTACAGGGGCTCTCTCACCTTGGTAAGTTAGACAGACTAAGCCTGCTCTTGTGGCCTACATGATTGCTAGCTCTTCAAGAGCTCTCATGGAAGTTGATCGATCGGGACAAGGCAGCAGGATTGGCACGCAACAGGGGAGATGCTTCAACTACACACTTCTTTTCCTCACTCTTTGGATGGAAGGCCCTGAACAACCCTCCTCCACTAAGTGATTCATTCTTAATTCCAAGTGTTGCCCATATTGAACTCTTCGCAGCTTCACGTGGATCGTCAATTCGTAGAATTTTAGGAACCAAGATGGTGGCTTTTTTATGCTTTGACGGCTCCTCTTTATCCAAAGCATCCCCGTCCCTTGAATGCTTCCCCAGCGTAGGAGAAGTAGGACTACAGCATTGACCATTTTGGTTTGATGACGAACATGACTGAGGAGACAGTAAAGGAACGTTCCATGTGCCTGGAATGCCACAGTTCCAATAAGCAGCCGGATAGAATGACATGGGAAACCCTGGAGGGTAAAATGCAGGAGCCGGCACTGCAGAATTCCATGGACAAGGCCAAGGAACACCAGGGAGACATGGAATTGGAGGAGTAAAGCTATTACTGTTGTGCGCAAAAGGTTCTTGATGACAAGTCCTTCCTCCTTCCTCTATTGAATTAGAAACCGTCACAGAAGATCCGCTGGAGCAATCATCACCATTTTCTCTACCCTTGCAAGGAACTGCAATCCTTTGCTCTTCTAAACCGTGCAAACCATTTCGAGCACCATGCAAAGCCTTTTTATCTGCAAGATTCAGCACCGAAGCCATGGAATCGCAAATTGGGGTGTCCAAGCTGAAGCTTAGAACCCTACCGTTGGTTCTCAATGCAGGATGGTTTGTCCCATTTGGAGCTTCAATGCCAGCTGCCTGAAGTGCCTCAGAGATTGTTACATGGCGATAATGGGAGGCTGAATTCTTGTTCTTGCGCCGTCCTGCTCCAACGGGAACATTCCTCATCGTACCGCCAGCTGTCCAGTACCTTTGGCAAGCTTTACAGAAGTGTCGAGGCTGGTTGACGTTGTAGTTGTTATAATAACAGAATTTCGTATCCACGCTATTGCATCGTGGGCAAGGAAGTATCTTATCAGGCTTTTTTATGGTTTTTTCTTGGGAGTTTGTCCCATCATTCTCTTCTTTCTCTGTTTTTGAACTCTTTGATTTTGCAGATCCTTCATTGATAGAGGGTGTTTTGGGGTTCGCATTAGTCTCGGATAAGGATTCCGAACCTGCAGAGTCCTCTTTATCAGAAGGCGAAGCCTCATCATCTGATCGAATGATCTCATTACTTTTCTCTGCTGGATGCTCCTGAAATTTGTGTTCTAATTAATGAAATGATGTGTAACATATATAATACTGCTACTATTACCTGAACATAATCACTCTCTAGACGGAAAGCGAAGAAGAAAGGTATAAAATAAAATGCGTGATTATAATTTAATGACTTTTCCCGTAACTAATTATCTTGCTTTCTTAATCCACCTTTAAACGAAGGAGAGGACTTGTTGACAACATCAAGGAGAAAACCGATTCTCTCCAACCATGGAAAGAATTAGTCAGTCGGAAACTATGCTACAAAGAAATGGACACTTACACACGAAATATTATGAAAAATCAAAACACCGAGAAAAAGGTTGAAGAATTTTGGAACTTTATGGGGAACTTCCAAAAATTTTCAGTCAAGAAGTTACATAACAGAGTCTGGACTTCTGTTTTCAGAATCGGGTTTGATTTCCTACCACCAACGCAATACGGTCACGGAAGATCTTGATTGACTGGCAAGGACTGTGAAAACTTTCTTAAACCCAAAATTTATAAACGAAAATTAGGGAGAGAGTGTAAAAGTTTCCAATAGAAAAGGGGAGTTTAGAAATTAAACTTGAACATTAGTGAAATCTTATCCGCGATCTAGACCCACCGAGTAAACAGGAAGGAGCAAAAAGAGTTTGTATTGATAGTTGAATGATTAGTGAAATCTTATCGGAAAACGAAACACAAGGATTTCTGAAAGTTAATTGTTAAAAGTTAATTGTTCAGTAAGTAAACAGTTTTATTGGATTGAGAGATCAATAAACATTTAGATTCCTCTACTTGAAGCGAATTTCAATTTTCTTCCTCTTCTATAGCTTCTCACTTTACCAAACAATAACCAAACTCAGGAAAAACAATGAACTTGGAGAGGGTACAGAAGCAAAAGAAGAAAAAGAAAAGATGAAACCTCGTTGTGGATAAATTATCTTGAAAAGTTCATAACTGTAAATGGACCAGAAAATCGAGACAAACAGTCAAATTTTACAAAAAGGGAAAGAAACCTGCCAGTACAAGATTTTCCATGAAATGTAAAAGAAAACCAAATCAAATCAAGCAGGTTAAGAAAAAGTAAACCCGACCCATCGATCCTTTTAGAATTCTGACAAAAGGGTCATGTTCATATTTCCATTTAACGCACTTCAACTCATTCATACCTTATCAGCTTCATAATCTTCTGCTTGGTCGACTACTTCTCTCTCCAAGGCGTCTTCTCCCGAGATCGCCGGAGAGTCATCTTCTGGCGGGAGGGGAATTTCCTTCCCGAAGAGCTTGATGGCGGGGTCTTTGCAAGGAGTTTGCTGCATTTGATAATTCTAAGTGGCTTCTTTTTTTTCTTGGATACCAAACAGAAAACAAGGTAAATAAAAAACGCGCGAGAGAAGTATTGTGTCGGGTTGGATTGTGCCTTGTTAGCCTAGTTTTTGATCCGTTTAAACGAGAAATGGATGCCACGTCAGCATCTGAATTTGATTCTGAGCCACAAGTTCTTGTGGCCTTGGAGATTTTCTTTTGCTTCTATTCTTCTTCACCATTCACCCAACCTACTTTCCAATGTATATAAACCGTTAAACTTCGATTCAGTGGATGATTGTATAGAATTTTGGTGCACCCTCACTTTGCCTAGTCAGCATATTGGACTCCTTGTCAGCGTTTGACTTTTTTTACAAGGAACAATTTTTATAAATTTATGAATATAATACAATCATTAAAAATAAAATTTCGTCAAATTTCTAGAATTTATATATTTAGATTTATTTTAAAATATCTTTGTGGTTTGATGAAATTAAAATTCTTATTTATGTAATATACCTTGCTACGGGAATAGCTGTCTAATTTAAGGTAATTTAATAATTGAAAAACTTTTTTAAAATAAAAATATAATATTATTTTTAAATATATATAAATAAAATTTGAAGAGTATGCAATAATTAGAATTTAAAAACAATATTTATCTTTTGCTGCTGGAAAAATGTAATTTTTAAGGGATAAGGAATTAAGGATACATTTTTTTTGTGATTCTTGAAAATAAATAAATAAATAAATAAAAACAAATGTGAGGTGACTGATGAGACAACTCGAATGAATAACCGACAATGGCCAATGCTGCAGCTTTTTGGCATTAAATGCTTTTTGGAGTGAAGAGAGATTTTCTGGATTGTTTATATTTGGAAATCTAGCAACATAAGCTACATGGCTCTCATTGATTCAGATTTTTTGAAGCTTAAATGAAAAAAACAAAATTGCCGAATGTTTATAAAATTAATTTTAATAGCAACAAACCAAATCATAAAATTAATTTGGTTGTTTTCCATCTTTTTGGCAAATCAGGCTCTCCACTCGTGGCCAAAGTAAATAAATAAGATTTTATGTCAAAAGTTAAACCTAATCTTAACAAATTACACAAATTATTGATCCGGCAGAGTTGAATTTCAAGCTTTTTATAAATTATTAATAAATTATTTATTATTTATTAATTTAATAATCTTTTATGCAAGTTGTTCCTTTTCTGATTTTCAAATCAATGGGTATATCAATAATGTCACAGTTTAATGTATGACATAATGTTTTTAAATTTTCACTAGAAAATGACTTAAAAATCTATTTTATTTTAAATATAAAAATAAAAGATGAAAGGAAAATACCAGCTGAAATGGATAAGAAGAATTTTGATCCCAATTTATCTTATTTTTCTTAAGTAAAGTGTGATCATTTTTTCAAGTTTGTTCATAATTATTTCAATTCTAAAAATATTTCGAATGACTAAATTACGACGGTTTCAAGAAATAATTAGAAGTTTATGGCACAAATAATTAAGCATACAGTATTGAACATTAATATGGTTAAAATTTATTTTAACAAAAATTTTATAGATAAAATAGATTTAAAATAATCAGTAGAATCTAGGCATAAGATCGTACCTAAAATGTTTTATAGAGGTTGTTCCTTAATATTTGTGGAGTGATTGGAATTGTTATTGTTTATAATTTTTTATTGTAATTTTTATATTTGTATTATAATTTTTATATTTTTTATATTTTTTTATTGTATTAACATATTATTTTTCTTAATTTTTTGTTATTTTTTATTTAAATTTGAGGGTTCTGTACCAAAATTCAGATTGATCAAGGCCACCTGTAAAAGTTTCCATGTCTCTTTTGCATGCAAAATATCCTCAATCAAAATAATGTTTTGATGTTTTATCTGTTAAAGGATCCTTTTTGGGTTGAAAGAGGAATAAATTGAGTTTCTTAAAAATATTCTAATAACTTAAATGCATAAAAAATTTAAAAGCTAAAGTTAAAAAATTGTATAAAGACAATATAGAGGAGGCTAGAAAAAGAATATCTTTTTTCCATGATGCATTACTCGCTTTACAGTGAATAAACGCATCTATAACCAAAGGTTCTTTTGGAACGTGCCATAAAAATTCTAAAACTATTTTCCAAGAACACCTCTTTCGTGCGAGGACAACAGCAACAACTGTAAAAAATGGTTTTTCTCTGCAATTACAACAATTATAGAGTGTGAGAACAAAACCATGTTCCATTAAGCAGATAATGTGAATAGTAGTCAGGGAAAATTAATAATTTCGATTTCAATTTTAAAAAATTTATTAAATTTAATTCAAGCTCTATTTTTCATCATTTTAACATATAATCTCTCATTTTGTATTAAATATAATTTTAGGTAAATCCTTATTAATATTCATTGTTAACTTAAGTAATATCAATTGTCATATGAATTATTTAATTAATTTGTAGTGTAGGAGACTCTAATTGGAAAAAAAAAAAAGACGTCAAGTTCGTTATTTCGATCTCATAGTTAATTTATAATAAGAGTTTATTTTTCAGTAAAAAAAGTATCATTTGAACTATAACATTTTTATTCATGATTCTAACGTTTTAATATAATTAAAAAAAATCTTAATATTATAAAAATATTTTTTAAAAAATCTTCACTCCATCTTCCATTAAACCGCTTATTTTTATTTATTAAAAATATTAGGTGAATTCCGTAATGCTACATGAAATTCACATGACATTATGAGCTTATCTAAACTTTTAGCCTAACCTTTATTCCTTCAAAAGTGGCAACTAAAACTGGATTTCCTTAAGATCAAGCACATCCCCATCTAGGTAAATTTTTATGGTGTCCCACTTGAATATTAGATAGCCTTTGGTATAAGTCATATCGTTAACTTTAATGGTCAACCTTTGTGTCTTGATGAACATACTACTAGAATAAAACGGGTAATAGGCTATGCCCGAGTTTATGTGGAGATTGGCATAGATCAAGAGCTTCTTGATTCTATTCCTTTTCTGAGGCTAGGAGTTAGTAAAACTTGTGTGGAGGGTACAATACATTTAACTTACAATTGGAAGACTCTAACAACATCCAGACCCCCTAAGTTAGGCGTTCCATTAGCCGAAAATTTGCTACTGGCACTTACTAGGAACTTATCCAACTGGACCAAATTGGGCAGGATACATCTCTTATCCCTCCGGAGGCCACTTAAGGTTTGACTCCACCTAAAGTTAAAGAAAGACCTCTTGTTATTGTGGAGAGGAGTCAACCTCCCTTAGCTGAACCAATGCAACCTTATCCTACTTTAGAGGTTCCTTATGCGGTAGCTCCTTCTGAGGCCGTGACACCTATCCCTTATTTAATCCCTTTGATCCTAAAACATGGATACAATGAGACTGATTGTCCCCCTACTGGCTGAGATCCTTCCAAGGATTGCGTTAACCCTACGTATACTGAACAAGTCACTCTAGCACCTGTGGCTATTCTAAGTTGTTCGGATTCTTCTCATCTTTGTACAGATACTCAGAATGGCTCGAACTAAGCACCTGGTATCTTGACTCAATCTAGTGGTTCAATAATGGATGAAAGTTCTCCAAGCTCTATTAATAAGGAAAGTGATGTATCACGGAGTACCTCTAAAAGAAAATCATCGCGACGGACCAAGAAAGGTCCTCAACATACCTCATGACTATCTTAACTTGGAATGGTCGAGGGCTCAATAGTCCTTACAAGCAACAAGCCCTTTTGGATTTAATAAATTATATGAAACCTTCCATTGTTGGTTTATTAGAAACGAAACTCAAGGAGCATCAATCTCAAAAGCTTTGGTTTTTACTTTAGAGTTGGAAAATCCTCACCAACCACAGCTATCATTATAATGGCCAAATTATTGGTACCTATAATTTGAAGATGGTTCAAGTTCTTTCCTATACTGCCTTGGATTAGTATATAAATCTGGTTGTTCTCTTTATTCCTTCTCGTTTAGAACTTAATTTAGCTTTTAGTTATACTACTAATTTAGCATTCCAAAGGACTAATTTATGGTCCAAGTTTAAAGATCTTGGGAATATCATTTCTACACCTTGGCTCTTACTGGGTGATTTTAATGTGACTCTCCGATTTGTAGATATTGAAGGACGATATAATATGGGTTGTCCTTGTAGGGACTTTATTAACTGTGTAACATACCTTAGTATTACAAATATAAGATGGACATGATCATTATTCTCCTGGAGTAACAAATAACAAGATGATAGGCTAATTTTGAAAAAAAAAACTTGATCATGCACTAGTTAATTCACTTTGGATGCAAGCTTTTCCGGTTTCCACAGATTCCTTCAAACAATGTTTAACTTTTGATCATTCTCTTATAGTGATTCAGGACTTATGCCATAGGCTGAAGAGGGCAACTCCTTTCCATTGTTTCAACTATTTGGCCTCAGTGGAAGGATCTACGAAAGTGGTTCAAAAAGGAATGGCTACCTATTGTGTTAGGTTCCATCAGTGTGTTTATACTTAAAAGCTTTAACATGTCAAAGATGAACTTAAGGAATTGAACAGAAGTTATCTCTTAAGTAGGAGGGGAATATTATGAGGTGTAGTCAAACCCTTTCTTCTATACAGGCAAGCCTCCAAGCTTCCCCCATAGGTCCACAATTTAGAATTTAGGAGAAAGATGCCCTTCATGCTTATCTGCGGCACTTTAAAACCATCTCTCTTTACTTCAGTAGAAATCAAGAGTTGGTTGGTTGAAAGATAGAGATGGTTGAATTGCTTTTTTCTTCAAATCTATTCTTGCTTGGAGGAATCATAACATAATCTCTTTTATTAACACCGCTAAAGGGATTTGCATACATTCATCTAAGGAAATTAAATAGGTTGCTTGCTAATATTTTTTGAACATTCTAGAAGTGCAAGGTGCATGTACCTTTTCCCTGGCTAAAACCAGAAGCTATAATCCTAAAGTCCTCTTGTCAGCCTAAGCAAATCAACTACTCAGACTTATCAAAAGGGAAGAATTTTTGCTTGGTATCCGTGGTATTAAAGCTAATAAGGCCTCCGGGCTTGATGGCTTCAATGGTGTCTTTTTTCAATCATCCTGGGAGTATACTGGTGAGGCTATCTTTAAGGTTATCCAAGAGCTTTTCTCTTCAGGTATTCTGCTTCATAGCTTGAACCACACTTATCTTACTCTAGTTCCTAAAGTTCCTAACCCTTCTTCCTTCTAAGAGTACAGGCCCATAGCATGTTGTACCTTTCTCCATAAAATTATCTCTACAATTCTTGCAGCTAGACTTAAACCTTTATTGGGAACTATCACCTACCCTTCTCAAATTATTTTCTTACCCAAGCGATCGATAGGGGATAACATCCTTATCATCCAAGATCTCATGAATACACCAAAGAACTATACTCTTGTATTAGACCTTAATAAAGCCTAGGATACTGTGGATTGACAGTTCCTTCAACATACTTTACAAGCTATGGCTTTTTTACCTCTTCATTAAATGGTTGATGGCTTGTGTTAGCTCCACTTCTTTCAGTATCCTCATAAATAGCGAGCCTTCTCATCCTTTTATTGGTAGATGAGAACTAAAGCAAGGGGATCCACTGTCCCCCTACCTTTTCACAAATTGTATGGAAATCTTCTCTTGTATCATTATTAAATTGATCAGCTGTAACTCGACCTTTAAATACCATTCTAAATGCAGAACCTTTGCATTAAGTAAACTCTTCTTTACAGATGATGTGTCAGTGTTTTTTAGAGCTAAGAGAGGCTTGGTTTCGACCTTTTTAAATGCTCTTACTACTTGTGTTTAGCTCTTTAGTCTTTACACAAACAGGGTGAAATGTAGCTTCTTTGTATTATTCAGTGCTTTTTTAGAAATGGAGACTCTTAGTAACCTCACTGGGATGGAATACAAGTCTCTACCTTTCACTTATTTCAGTGTTCCCATTATTCATCGTAAACCCTTTGCCAGGGACTGTTCCCAATTATTAGAGAGGATTGAATCCAGAATCTTGGGCAAATAAAGTTATATCATATGGATGAAGGGTGCAACTAGTCATCTCTATGTTGTCAAACCTTTATACCCACTGGATTAATCATATAGCTTTATCGAAGCAAATCTTAAAGGCAATTGAAAGAATTCTGAGCAGGTACCTCTGGACAAAGGAGATCAAGAGAAAAGTTATGGCTAAAGTGAGTTGGATGCATATTTTTCAACCTAAAATAAATGGAGGTCTAGGGATCTATTCTCCACAATGGCCAGTAAGGTTGCTTTAGCCAAATTTCTTTGGCGACTCATCACAAATCGCGAAAGCTTCTGGTTTCAATGGCTCCACTCCTTTTTCATAAATGGGAAAAGTATTTGGCAACTACAACTCTGGACTAACAAGTCTTGGACCTTATTGCAAATATTGAAAATTAAACCATACCTCTACCGGGTCATTAAACATCAAATAGGGAATGGTAAGCGTACCAATCTTTGGTTTGATAATTGGCTTACCAGGGGTCGCTTATGCTTATTAGCTGAAGCTCAATACTTTCAAAGGTTCTTCTTGCATAATGTGAAAGTTAGCATCCTTATTGCTGGGAATCAATGATCTTGTAACTATATAGGGCAGACCTTATTCGCGATCCTTTTCCCCCTTTCCTTCCGAGCCAAGAAAATGATAATCGTATTTTTTAAAGCCTTCACCTTTTTGGTAATTTCATTAATAAAATTTATAAACAAAATTTTCTACTTTTGTTATCAAAACCCTAATTAGAGTTAGTTGATTTAAAACTTTAAATGTTTCCTCAAACATGTTTCATTGCCTGATTAGCAGTTCTGGGCAAATTGAATACTCTTGATTGATGCTCTTTTTTCTTCAAATAATGGATCGATGCCCTCTATGCATGCAATAATCTGAGACAAAGAATCATCTTTTCTTCACTTGCTCCTTCACCAATTCCCTTTGAACCCGATTACTCCATCTTTGTTCCTTGTAGTTCTATTTAACGGAGTGGTCAGATCTTGTGAATTGGGCATCTTCCCTACACTTATTGAATAGGAGCGACAATTATGTCTTTCGTACCATCTTCTATGGTAATATTTACTATATTGATAAAGAGCAAAACACAAGAGAATGTAAATACCATCCGGACGGAGTTCATACTGGCGTTAATGGCTTGGATTTGGTAAGTTCTTATTAGTAGATTGGCAGGAAGACCTCTTTCACCATCGTTTAGGGATAACAGGAACATCTGAGTATCTGTCATCGAATCCTTTCCTTAGGTCGGACTACTATTTGTGTCTCTCTTGGGCTTTCATTGTTTTCTCCAATGATGTCTTCATTTAATTGGGCTCTTTTATGACTTGAGTTTCCTTTGTAACCTATAATTGGTTTTTGCTAGATTGATTAATATATTTATTTTAACTTTTCAAAAAAAATATTCAAATTACTCACGTTATAAAAGTTCACATGTTGTAAAGATAATTAAGATAGTAAAGCGTCAGCCTGAAAATTTGTAAGTTGTGCATTCAATCTACGCTTATTGCAATTTAAGCTACTATTTTATCCCTAAATGACATGTTTTCTTTTTATGTAGGTATAATTTTCTTTCTCCTCAAATGGGTGTCATTTATTGTTTGTTTAGCCCTAAACTGAAAGTGGCATCTTCCCCTCCCCCCTCCTCCCTTCTATCCTCTTCTCTTCTCTCTCCTTTTGTGTTTCTTTCATTCTCACCAATGTATATCTAATGTGTGTATGATGGGTATGTAGGCACGATCCAAGATGTCATAAGAATTCAACGACTATAGAAGCAATGGTAAGTGGAGTGCTTAAAAATCTCTAAAGCTTTTGAAGCTTCTCCTTCTCTTCTTCTTCAATTTTGGTTTGAATATTAACTCTCTACAACAACCAACAAAATATTGAAACAAAAACCATTATTTGTGCATAAACCAATGAACACAATCAATTGGAACTTTAAAAGAAATAAAGGATAATTCTACCTTCTCAGCATACTACTCTCTTATAACCAAACCCATTATTTTCTTTTTAAACGTGATCTCCAAAATCTAAACATCCAAGCAAACATTAAACTACAAAACCACATATGATAAATAATATCAAGATTCCACCTTTTTATTTAAACATATCCAATCCCTTCTTAAACCCTAAATTGAAAAAATGGAGAGCACAATTAAAAAATTTTAAAAGATGACAACTAACCTCAAAAGTACTTGACTTGAACTAGAGAAGACTCTGTCAACCCTTAGTGAAGGTGGACTTGGTCTTAAGCACCTAGATTGTTTTATACTTTATTTCCCATTGCTTCTCTAGTCATCAAATTATCAAGGTATCTTGGGTTGTGTCGACGTGCCTTTTACACATAAATTAAGTGAGCATCAGCAAAAGTGAAAGAAATACAAAAAGGGAGAGAAGAGAAGAGAAGAGAATATAAGGGTGAGGAAATGACTTAGTTTTTAATTTAGGGATAAATGATCAGCATACAACACTATTTGGGGAGAAAGAAAATTATATCTCCATCAAAATAAAACAGTGTTGTTTGGGGATAAAATAGTAGCACAATTACAATGAGCATGGATTGAACACGTAATTTTCAGATTTTCAAACTAATGCTTCATTAACTGAACTGTCCTTATAGCATAAAAAATTTTATAATGCGGTCAACTTAAAGGTTGTAGTGTTTTTAAGTTAAAATTTTAAATGGTCCATAATTCATGGGTAATCCTCGTGACAGTATGGGACCAACTTAAATTTTTTAATAAGTGAAAATGTGTCATATGGTATTTCCAGATGACATACGACAGAGGAATTTAATAAAGATTGAGGCAAGGGTTTTTTTTAATGTTTCTAAAATGTTATGATTCTTTTTGAATGGTCTTGAAACCTTATAATTATTTTTGAATGTTTTTAAATATTAGAGTCTAACTCGAATATAGACAAAAATACCATGATTCAAATGAAACTTTTTTCTTTATTTTCTCTAAGAAATCTTAAAAGCCTCTTAAGTGTCGCCACCCTTCATAAACAATCCACCAAGCTTGAGATTTGTGATAATATATCAGATGAGAAAAAAATTTTCAACTTTCTATTTGAGTTACAAATCTGGTCGCAAATGGAGTTACAAAAGTAAAATGTGAAGGACATGGTTGGTGAAAACCACAGCTACTGAAATGATGAAGTAATTTAAGGCAAGTTCCTCTAACTATTTGAAGGGCAAAGGCCATGTCCAGTAGAAGATGATCGAGGAGAGAAAAAAAGACTCTAAAAAGGGAGATTTCAAGGGCAAAAGTAAGCAAAATGATGGCTCAAAGAGTAGGGAAACATACTCTAAGAAGGGTAAAATTGCTTATTACTTATATAGTGATCCAAATTTTGTAAAAGAATGTTCGAGGAAGGAGAAATCTAATGCTTTGACAGTCAAAGAAGACAAAGAATCTTTAGAGGATGCATCGTTAAACCCGATCACCTTATTGAATGCAGTTAGTAGTGAGTTGATTCCATCTGATAAACTAAGTAAATGTTTAGTATTGTTGTTGGTTGTGATTTTTGTGTTTTTGTATTAATTTTTATGAAAATTTTCTAATTTTTGTGTTATTTTTTGAATTTTGTACTATATTAGTATGTTATTTTTTCGGTTTATGTACTATTTTTCTCGAATTTTTTGTTTAAAAAATAAAAAAAACCAAAAACAAAAACAAAAATTATATAAAACATGGCCTAATGTACATGGGTATACAGGTTAATGGGAAAAACTTGATCATGAAATTGGATACGAGTGGAACACATTCTTTTATAGCAAAAAGGATGGTACGTAAGTTGGATTTAAGGTGTTTAAGACCCCAATGAAGATAAAGACTCCTACGAGTAAGGCACAAATAGTGGCGGGAGCTACTTATAATGTCTCACTAATTACATGGAGTGGCATGCCAAGCTGAATTGCATAATTATACCACTTAAGGATTTTGAGTTGATACTGGGTATCAATTTCCTTATAGAAGCAAAGGCGATGCTGTATCTAAGTCTGAGAGGTACGATGATAATGGATGAACAAAGTTCCTTATATGTAAACTATTGTAGGTTCGATGGTGGAATGATAAATGGTACAACAATAATAATGCATATATTAGCCATAAGCATCGATAAAGGATTGAAGAAAGGTATTGAGACCTATCTCACTATCATGTGAGAGATTGACGAAGACTACATGGTAAATGTCTCTTATACGGTTACAAGTTTATTGAGGGAATTTCGAGAGGTAATGCTGAAAGAGTTGTCTAAAACTCTTTCCTCTTATCAAAAGTTAGATTATAGGATCCAGTTAGTTCCTAAAGCAATCCCACCTACACGTATCCTATATAGGGTGTCCCCATTAAAATTGGTGGAACTTTAGAAGCAACTTAGTGAATTGTTGAAGGTATGTTTTAGCCAACTTTCTAAAGCCCTATATGGTGCTTCGGTATTGTTTTATTAGAAGTAGGATGGTGCACTTCATATTTATCTAAACTATCTAAACCTAAACAAGGTGAAGATGAAAAATAAGCATCCTGATCCCTTAGTTCAAGACTTGATGGACAAATTTTTTAGGGTTGTGATTTTCATTAAGCTTGAGAATTATGATGAAAAAAATAAAAACAAAAACTTATTTGATTGAGATTTGTCATTTAAAATTTAATTTAGTAATGGCAATTAAATACGAAATAAATTCAAATTCTTAAACTAAAAATTCTTATATACTTTAAAAATACATATTAGTTAAGAGATTGTATCTATTATTCAATATTAAAAAGTTTGTAAAACCCTATTTATTAAATAGAAAGAAATTGGATTTTCTTATTTATGATCTTGTAAAAAGAAGTGAAAGAAACAAGTTTAAGTGATTGGTTTATGTGTTTAAGAAAACAGAAATAAGAAACTAAAAATAAAGGTGATATTGAATAGGGCTCTAGTTTCAATTCATTGTTTAATCAGATTCACAAGAGTTTATAAGGTTAAGAAAGTTTTGAAAAAGTAAATAAATTAAAAGAAGAGAGTATAGAGTACAATTTGAACAATCTTTTTGAAAGTCGTAAAGCTACAATCTGCTACAGATCCCACAAGGAGGAAAAAAACAGAGGAAACACCACCCACAAGACAAAGTCAAGGATGCAATCAATAGCTAAATTAAAAACAAGGAGAAGCCTCACGAGTTGGGGAAAGGTCAAGCTAATGCACAAGTGGACCTTAGAATGAAAGTCGAGATAAGCCTACCTGTTTTGGGTAACACATGCTCTCACTTTGCGTCTCACTTGAAGTGGTTGTTGTTTCGATGATCCAAAGCGTATAGTTGCTCTCTTATCTAAAAGAAAGTGTTCTTCACCAAGCATTCTTGAGTAGTATAGACGTCCTTAAAACAATGATTATTCCTCTCCTTTGAAAGCATATATAGTTTTGACGTAAAGGAGACTAGTTACATAATTTTGGTCTGCAAATTTGCTTGCCTCTCCTCCTCAAACCATTTAGGAATGTCCATGTAGTTGGAGAGAGAGGTAATCTAGTGGCAATGCTGTTTAATTATCTCCTAAGTAAAATTAGAGCATGAACAATTAAAAAACATATGGATAGCAGTCTCAGTTTGGCTCTTACAAAAGGAAGTATTTGGAGGGCATATTATAGAATATAAGTCTGTCCATTATGTTAAACTTCTACCTTGTTAGAAACCACGAGAAGAAGGAAATCTTTGGTAAAAGATTCCTATTCCACACAATTATGCACCACTATTACATCAATCTCTGACTTTCTAGTAATGCCCTATAAGAATTGTTAGTAAAGCTTCCAAATGAATGGCTTGACCATACATAGGAGTCCTTTTTACTATCATTAAGAGTGCAGGCTAAAAGATAGTCCTGTAATTCTATCGGAACATTGCACCAATGGCTTGAAGCTATCCAGGCTTTAACCTAGAGCATGTTTGATATCACTTATCATTTCTATTTTTGATTTTTATTTTTGTGTATGTGTATTGAGTTTCTGTGCTGTATTAGTATATTGTCTTTTTTAATTTTTGTGTTGTTTTTATTGTTTCTATTTTTAGAAAAATAAGAAATGAAAATTGAAAACGGAAGTAATAACAAACATAGCCTTAGTGTTTGAAAGAAATCTTCCAACCACCAAATTATGAAATTTGGATGTGTGAATAGGGGCGTTGCTACACCAATTGTCGAACAAGAGTGCAACCTGGTCTCATTTCCCTATAAGGCATTTGATATGGTCCTAGAATGTGTCTCGAAGTTTTAGCAATTGAACACATAAATGTGATGCAAAAGCCAAACCACTTTCAAGCTCCCAGACACTTCTCCCACCAAGATAATAGACTTGCATCCATCTGTGGTGTGAAGAGTCCCTATAAGTTAACAACCACCAATTGCTTGCCTATAAGCATCTTATTCGTGAGATTTGTCGGTGTGATCCTTAGACTGCCTTCATCTTTTAACTTGCATTCCTCAGTTCAATTAACCTTAACGTGAGAAGAAAATGTTGATTAGGAACAATCTTCATGATAGATGTTGTGGACTGCTTGTGAAGGGTGGAGGGTGGAGACTGGTAGCTTATAAGGTTCATATGGATTTTTTTTTTCTTAATTTGAGAGAAAATTCTCATTTACTTATGAGTTAAAATTATTCTTGGATTGAAATAAAAAACTTAAGGTTAAGCTCTTTTTTTAAATAAAGACACGTGCCTCATAAATTAATTAAATAGATTATTTATTAAGTCAAGTAACGTCGAATTATATTTGATATGAACTAAGAATTTAAGTGTTAAAGTAATAGAGATAAAACTCAAATGAATTTTAATAATTTTCCTAAAAATTATGAATTAAAATATTAATTTTCTTATTAATTATTTTTAAGCTTATGCATTCAGCTGAGAAATTAGTTCCGAACACTAACATTATGAGTAACGGTCATAGTACCAAAAGTTGAATAAAACTTTATAAGAATTTCAGATCAATTTGCAGTTTCCTAATGAGAAGTTGGTAGGGTGTCCCAGAAGTTGATTAAGGAATAATGAAATCACTTATTTGGCACTTTCTCCGTGTTACGAGTTAAGATGCAAATAAAATTCAAACGTTATATGCTTTCGCAATTTGACAATATTTAGAGGTGAAAACTTTTATCCATATTTGATAAAAATTTTCTTCTTTTCCATTGCATATTTGTTTTAATTATTTTTATTTAGATCTCTTTTTTATTTTGCATATCTTTTCCCATACACAATGCTCATATTTTATATTTATTAACTCTTGTAAATTCAGATTTTATAAATAAATTGAATAATTATGCTTAAAATAAAAAATATATATTTATATATCTTTTACTTTTTTTTGAAGTTATCCTTTTAAATTTTTATGTTTTTAGTTTTACATTTTTTTAAAATTTTCTTGCAATCTATCTACCATCCTTTTCAATAAAGCATTTACGGAAAATATTAGCAATTAAAATTTTTCATATTTTTTTAGTTTACACATACGAGGGTCTTTTAACCTAAAAATTAAATGACACTTGAATTTAAGAATTATAATTATCCAACTCTTAAGGTATACGTTTTGTTTTTA
The DNA here is from genome assembly GCA_028565735.1 of Pinacopodium congolense. NCBI lineage: Eukaryota > Viridiplantae > Streptophyta > Magnoliopsida > Malpighiales > Erythroxylaceae > Pinacopodium > Pinacopodium congolense. Next base: position 10,378,127 of record JAOXYD010000007.1, read on the forward strand.
TATTTTTACTTCATAAAAAAAACTGATTATAGTGTGTGTTTTGAAGATTTTAAGGTGAAGTAAAATAATTTTAATTTGGCTCTATTTAGAGAAATAATGCAATTTTTATCACAATGTGAATTGATTGCCTGTTCTCCATAAGTTCCATCTAAATCACCCCATTCAAATAAGAAATAAAGTTCAATACATCTAATTATAACTATAATTATTAATTCTACTATTACAAATTTCATTACTATAAATCTAAACAAACGCTTGATGACAATCAAATCCACCGTGGAGTAAACGAATGACGTCTACTTTTGTTTTGGAACTTTTTAATTTTCTCTTAAGTGACGGAATGTCGATATCAAGTTTCAGTAACTTGCCTTGAAAAAGAAAACTGCGTGATTGGTTGCCCTTGAGGCGTGAAACTTACATTTCTCATAGTTAATTAGAATGCGTTAAAGGTGGCAAGGCTTTACTGGGGAAGCCGTGTTCCCCCATTTGTTGTCATTTTCGCCCCTGTAAAATCACTCTGATTAGCACGTTTTCCTCGGACACGTGTCAATAGTATTGTCGCTGACAGACCTTTTTTTTTAATGAGAAGTGGTACACGTAATCGAGCAGATATCAAAAGTAGCCAACGTGGGCACCCTTTTTTCATCTTTCGGTGTTTTAAGGTCAACTTTTTCCCTTTATTTTAATATTGCCTACTTCTTTAAGAGTTAAAATTCTCATTATAAAAAAAAAAAAGAAGAATACATCTTGACATAGAATTGACTTGGCTAACTTGAGGGCGGTCGGGTGGGCGGTTCAGGGTCTTCATTTGTGATTATAAAATAAAGATAATTGCAGGTTAAGTCGAATTCTGATTTTGACATGTAAATTTGATTAACTAAATCCTCCTTAGTCGGTGTCCTTTAATGGTATTAGAGGGAGCTTTCCACAATTCTTATTGAGGGTTTAAAGTCTTTTAAGTTTCTAATTGCATAAAAATTTTAAGTGATTTCTCTCTTTGTGGGTACAAAATTGGTGTGATTTTAAGAAGAGTTCATATTAGATTAGGAACAAGAATAAAACATATTGCTTTAATTTTTAATAGGAAAGTACTACTTGGCTAGTTCTCTGCTTGTCATTAAAATTAGTATGAAATAAGATAATTGATTTTACTGATTAGAATATTATCTTTTTTTCATAAACAGTAATAATTAAGAGGATATTGATTTTAGTATATAAACACTATTATTTTATACATTTTAAGTTGAATTTCGAGAGAGATAATTGACAAATAATTGAGTAATGCTAATTTTTACTAACAATTTGATCTTCAATATCTCATTATTTATACTATTTGCATACAACAATCCAAGTTAATAGCATTAAAAATAAACTTTACCACGAAGAAAAAGAAATAGAAAACAAAAGTTATGTGATCACATTTGTTATCATTTCT
>JAOXYD010000007.1:10398075-10411389 GCA_028565735.1 Pinacopodium congolense
CTAATTAAAAGACCTTTCGTAGAGAATGCATTCTCTTTTTTTCAAAAAACAAATCCTTTCACCTTTTATCACTTGATTTAGTTTGCAACCTTTTTATTTTAATTCAAACTTGTAACTCTCCTTAAGTAGCTTATATTGACAAATAATATGGGTGTCCTTGTTCAACATTGACACTCATTGAGAGGTGTAGCCCATATGATCTATGGTTTACAAAGAAGTTGGACAATAAGTGGTGTTTGATTCAGTATATGGGCCCATACCAAAAGGTTACAATATCTTTGAAAAAAAGACTTCCCATTAAAAAGATAGGTCCATCCAGGCATGTCTATAAAATTTCATTATAGAGAGGGAGAACCAGCACATAATGCAATGAACATTTGCCAATAAATTCAACTTATCAATAAACTATGTCTTTGGGATGGATTTTTGCCTTAAACAAGACCAAACACACCAAATTCAACACGATTATGAAGGATACCATGAATTTAACGAAACATTTTCATCAGAGATAAAACACAAATAATTTCTAGAAGAGAAAAGAATTACATCTATAATATGAAATTTTTTGGATTTATACTTCTTACATTTGAAGAAAGTGAAAAAGAAATGTATAAACAGATGAAACGGAATTAAAATCAGGAGAGAAGTTAAATGAATGTATGTCAGTGATTATAATTATTTTAGTAAAAACTGCTAGAACACAATCTATTCATCACGGAAAGTTAAGACCAACTACATAAAAATGCTAACTACAATCATCCTACTTACACAAAAAATGTATAATTAAATTGTGTTTACAATCATCCTAGTTACATAAAAAATGTAGAATTAAATTGTACTTTCATCCTTGTCAATGCATATATACTGAATAAATCAATTTTGACCTGCTGATTATATATTCATATTTAAAGGAGAACCTAGGAACCTAAAAATTATTATGTACAACATTCTTTATCTAGGTTTATTTCATAATTAATGGCCTCATCATTTATGCACACCTTCACCATTTATCAGGTTATGTACATTATCGTTTGCTATTGCATCCACTCTCATATTGACTTCATAATGAAGTGCATCAACTCCTCATAATCACAAGTGGTGATGTATCTGCATCGAATGTTATCAACCATGGTAAACTACATCAGATGGTTTCATATGCACCAACTGATTTCTCAAGCCAAAAATCTAATGCACAACATATATAAATATCGCAATCATCACTACACTTAATGAAAAAAGACCAAATAAATCAACTTATAAGTCATCTAACCATTACCTTATTGCCAAAAATTTTAATAAATACTTATGAACTATACCTTACTTGTTATCCTACACTGAAAATGCATCCTTGAAAGAAATTGAAAATGTCTACCAAACAATTTCAACAGTCTTCCATTCCTAATGACAGCATGATCCTCCAAAGAACTTGGGGCTACATAAAAAAATTTTGATTTCATATCTCACCTACTTGTTTAGGAGTTATATTGATGACCTTATCCAATTTAAAAAACATACCCACCATCCCCTTGCACAATTTTTTCTTTTCATCATCGTGCTTGTGGTAGGATTTGAAGATGACCATATTTCAAGCTTCCAATTTAATGGATCAAGAACAATAATGATCATTTAACAAAGAAAGGACCAAAAACTACCAAATAGCATATTCACTTAAATAAATTCAATTCCAATTAATGACATTAAACATTAATATACATACCCTGGTTACTGTACAGGCATTTATCCCCGATTCAAAATCTTTCCCAATAAGCCTTTTATGCTTCCCCATAGTTGCCACTAAATTGACATCATACAATTTATTACCTTTGTTACCCTCTGAAACACAGTGAACCTCCACTTACAAATTACAAACAGTATAAGAAATGCAGTTCAAAAGGCTTTTTCCATTACTCTTGAGTAATAACTAGAGGTTTCATCTTTACGAACTATAAATGTTAGGTCTAATATGTACTTTTTAAATGCATTTCTATCATGTGCAACCTCTAGTAACAAGATTGATGCACAACTATTTACAAACTATTATATTTTATTTAGCACTAACAAACATTTGACCAACACCATAATACCCCCACAATGATGTATAATAATATTAAATTATGTTATAGCACTCACTGTGTTACTTATACAACCTCGAGGCTTAAAGCATGAAAGAATGTTGCTTAATCTCAAATCAAAATGTCCATTGATTATTATGTCTGCATTAACAAACCTGCATCAAAGCATAAATTTTGAAAGTTCTTACGTCCTTCCATCATAATTTCTCACTAACATAATCAAATAATACGAAAAATTGACATATATAATAATGTCACCTTCTCCTCATTTCATATTTCATACGCAAAAACTGGATGTAAATGGACTATGTTGTACTTTCTACACAAATAATACTTCTTTTTAATTGCTAGAATAAATATAAAATGTCAATCATATTTTCAGGTTGCAATTCCTACTTGTAAATGTCATAATACTTGCAACATCTAGCATGAATTTCATCACTTTCTTTATGCTATTTTTGCTCTCTTCAAGTCTTAAGATTAAGTTTTTTTTCCATCATTTACAGGCATAGTTATCGTCTAACCATTATTAACAAATTACTATAAATTGCTTTAATGCATTAATATATGGATAAATATTTTGATGTAATGGGCATGCTTAGCTTTGATCTTGCACGGTTAACTATATCTTGCCTTCCACTGCATAAGTAATAAATCGTTAAATAACTATTTTATTAAAATAAAAACACAAATACAAATACAAGGTATGAATAATAATGCTTACATCATTTAAGATTCATAATTCTTATATAAGGATTGCACATTAACAAAGTCATAATACCGAAGATCACAAACAACGCTCAATTGCAACGTCACTAACTATAAATATCTCCTCTTCAATGCTTATAATCCACATACAACATCATTTATAATTTTAAGTTGGAATGCCAATATGTATATACTATGATATTTAAAACATATACCATAATTTTTCCCCTTTGTTCTTAACTTCATGCTATCCTTAAGCCTCATGCTAGAATGTTCTGTAACAACTTTACTCGTGATGGTCTTCCCACTATCCTTTTTAGACACTTAGGTTAGTTAAAAATACGATTTTGAAGCATATTTATGACATTATGAGATTATGAAATTATAAGTATAAAAAGTTATTCTTAAACTTATTGAAAAAGAAAGTAATTATAAAGGTTACCGGAGATTCCTTGGGAAAAAAAAAAGAAATAAAGATCTTGTTGATAATGGAATTCCAATAAGGTGTTGAGGAGTGGGTGTAAGTGTAGAGTTGACACTGAACTACTATAAATTTGGTTTGTGTTTTCTCTCCCTAGCTTTTTTAATTTTTCAAGTTACTTTATTTCCATTTGTATTATTGTTTATTATATTTTTAAAACTTCCACATTTCAATTATTCCACATATACTTTTTCAAATATATTTTAGTTCAAGTACTTTAATTAATTTGATAGTTTAACTTTCACAATTAAATTAAGAGAGAACTTTCAATTAGGTGCAAAAGACTTAGAAAAACTTAGAAAATTTTAAAGACATCTAATTTACCTCCCTTCGTAGATACCTTATATAGACCAACATAGCTATTTCTTGTGAACACAGAGACAGAAACAAATATAAGGTATGAATTACAATGCTCATCTCATCTAAGAATCGTACTTCATATACAAGGATTGGACATTAACAAACTCATTACGTTTGAGTCTATAAATAATGCTCCACTATCATGTCACTACTTATAAGTTTCTCATCTTCAATGCCTGCATACAACATGTTGTTGATCTGATAAGCACTTCCACACATGGTTGTCTTCTCACAACCATCCACAAACTATAATATGGTGAAACTACATAGTATTCATAAACCTTTCATTGCTAATTTATTCAATACCATTACTTTTTATTGTTCGCGAGTAACTACAACTTCTCTAACGTTGCTTCCACCTATTACTGAACCAAACCCACCCAAGTCACATCTAAATCTAACTGTTCGAGAATTTAGCAACACTCCGTCAAACTAAACTATTAATCATAAAGACAATAATCTCGAAATTTTTAAGACAAAAACAGTGAAGGCTTACCTGACCCACAAGCCCGTCTTTCAAAATGATACCTTTTAATCCTCTTCCCCACCACTTCATAAGTCTATAAATGAATGAGACCCTTGTTGCTATAAGAGTAATACTTTATCAAATTCATATCACAATAATGTTTGAGATTAAATAATAGTTAAATATTAGACCTTCACTTATTCGACTATGATTCAATGAAATACAACATAATTGATCAAAGTAAAGTAATCGATAAGCATTTCAAAAACATAACAACAATGTATATACAAGAACTATAAAAGTGATGAGGATTCTAAAAATGCCAATAAAACACATCTCTGAAACCCTAATGTTCAACTATATATACCTAAATACTTGTTAAATGAAATAAAACATAATTGAAACATTAAACCATTAAGAGACATCAATTGTAGTAAGGTAACATCGACAAAGATACTCAAGATCGATGAAGGAAATTGAAGCTATTGACTAAAGCTATCTTTAGGATAAAAATCATGGAATCAAAATTAATTAGTTCCAGATTTTCCATATCATCATAATCCTAGCCAAGTCTTATGTAAATAGTTATTATTTTATTTTATTAGTAGTCTTGTATTTTCTATAACAATGTAAGCTTATGTACAGAAACCAACTAAGGAATAAAAATACCAATTCATCATGGTTTCAGAGCGTTAGACTCTAAGACCTGTACGATTTTTTCTGTGGATTCACAAAAGGAGAGGAAAAGAAATACACAGGAAAATGGGAGACCAAAATCATTAGACAAGAAGTTATGATGTAGATACTTTAATTCTTGATGATTCAATATCCAGAATATCACACATGTTGAATCAAACACCAGTTCTAGCAATCCTAAACCTGTGGTTGCACTAATCAGCATCAAATTAGATAGAATGAACCATGGAATATGGTCCCAAGTTGTGGAAATGTATATCTTTAGTAAAGACAACTTAGGATACATAAATGGAGATCTCCCACAGCCTTCAAAGACAAATCATACTTTTAGGAAATGGAGGACTAAAAATGCAATAATAAAAGGGTGGCTAATCAATTCCTTAGATCCAAAACTGATTAGAAATTATATTAGATTTCTAATATCAAAGGTCTAATAGGACGTTATTACTACAACATACCTTGATGGCATGGACACTTCATAAGTTTATGATCTCAAAAGAAAGGTGACAAAACTCAAATAAGGCAAATGATCAATTGAGACATATTACAACACTCATCAATGTCCTAAGAGAGAGACTGATTTTTGGGCATCCAAATCCCATGAGGTGTGAAGTTGATGTCCAAAAATATAATTATCTAATGCAAGAAGATAGATTTTATACCTTTTTAGATGGATTTGATGATTTTTGGACAAGATTAGAGCTGACATACTTTAACTTCAACCCTTCCCAACAATAGAACAAGCCTATGCCCATATTCATCATAAAGATCTAAGAAAAATGGTAATGTTAACAAAGGAAGATAACATATCAAGCATGGATATGATATCAAAGGCATGACAAAAATCACAGTCACAAACTATACTTCAGATGATAACAAATGGAAAGCCAGGCATAACCGTGAAGTCAAGAACATAAACTGAAGCAGGAGATTGGACACATTATGGGAACAAAAAACATAGAAAAGATACATACTTCAAACCACATAGATATCCAAATTGGTGGCATAAATTTAAGGCAAAGAAAAAGAGTAAAGATGGTCATGCTGCACTTGTCAATACTAGGAGTGTTTCTTTTTCTATCGAACCACACTTTTCTCTCATATCCCAAGAAGAAGCACCATTAATAATAACAAATTGATCTTTAGCCCTAAAATGAACCAACAATGATTGGATTGTTGATTTCGAAGCAAGCGATCACATGACGTATAATCCAAAAGATTTTATTAAGAAGACTAAACTAAGACAAGTATGCATTACCAATGCAAATAGTGTTAAATATCCAGTAACGGGAGTTAGAAAAGTGGCATTTTCACCCTCTTTCACTTTATCAAATACTCTACTTGCTCCATCTCTTTCAAATAAATTATTATTTATGGGACAAGCTATTGAAGAATTGGTTTGTTATACATTAATTTATCCTAAATTCTGCTTGTTTTAGGATATTCTCACCAAGGAGATTATTGGTCATGGTACTCATTTGGCTATGGCATCAACGATTGGGACACCCATCATTCTCCAATTTAAGACATATGTTTCCAAATTTATTTTCAAATCTAGATGATACTATTTTCAAATGAAAAACTTTCATTTTGGCTAAAAGTCATAGAGTTTCTTATTCAATAAAGTTACAAAGGTGTGAAACATCATTTGTGTTAACCCACATTAATGTTTGGGGAATAGTTGATCTCTTCATGCATAAGATAGTTTGTGATTTTTGTGGATGATTACACACGTATGACTTGGTTATATTTGATGAAAAATAAAAATGAGGTAGTAAAAATATTTTGCTCTTTCCATATTATGATTAAGACTCAATTCTCTGCCAGTCTTTAGATTCTTCGTTCAAATTATGGTGAGGAGTATGATAACAAGGAATTACAATAGTACTTTCGTATATGTAGGCTGTACCATGAGACAACATGTTCTCAAACACCATAATAGAACAATGTGGCAGAGAGAAAGGATAGGCATATTCTAGAAACAGCTTGGGCACTTCTAATAGTAGTTCATGCACCTTAACATTATTATTCAGATGTAGTTATCACTGTTGTCTACTTATTAAATCAGATGCCATGTAGAACATTGGATTTTAAAACTCCTCTACAGGTTCTAACCCATCATATACCCCTACTTTCCATCCTTGTACTTCTACCAAAAATATTTAGATGTATACATGTGCATTTTTATAAAAATCAAAAACTAAACTTAACCTATATGCAATTTGTTGTATATTTTTAGGTTATATAGCATATAAGAAAGGCTACAGATGCTATGATCCTATTATCAGGCGACTGTATGTCATAATGGATTACTTTTCTTTAAAGAGAGTTTTTTTTTTCAAGAACATACTTCAATTCAGGGGGAGCCATTTGATGGTCAATGAAATAGAAGCTATAATTGGAAAAATTGGCCACTTTTTCAAGACCTAAACATTGAAGTGATTGAATCTACACAAATGCTTCTAGGGGAAACATAAATGAAGTAAGGTGAGAAAACTAAAGATGAAATAAGAGATGGGCAAGTAGAAGGAGATGATAAGATAGAAACTGAACAAGTACAAAAACTACAATAACACCCTCCTAGTTCAGTACCAACTGACCAGTCTCTTAAGAATGATCCTGAGGTACAATCTCTATATATTTCTCTCTTAATAATGTTTAAAATAACTTTGGTGGCTACAATTTACCTTTCAGATATAATCGTGGGAAGCCACCAAGTCAATATTCATTAGACTGTAAAGAGGGAAGGACAAAGTACTTAATTGTGAATAATGTTAGTTCACAGACATTATCAAAACCTCTCAAGACCTTTGTGCACAAGTTATCTTTAGAATACTTTGCAAGCACGCTTCAAGAAGCCTTGAAGGAACCTAAATGGATCCAAGTAATATCCGATGAAATGGCAGGCTTACAAAAGAATAATACATGGAAGCTTACGCCATTACTAGAAGGGAAGAAAGCTACAGGATTTAAATGGGTATTCTCTGTCAAATGAAAAGCATATGTGACAATAGACCACTACAAGGTGAGACTTGTCACAAAGGGATACACACAATCATATGGCATTGATTATCAGGAAACCTTTTCACTAATGGAAAATTTGAATATTGTTCGGGTATTACTATCAATTACTACAAATTTGGATTGGACCCTATACTAATGTGACGTAAAAAAATCATTTCTTCATGGGATCCTTAAAGAAGAATTTTACATGGATGTTCCACCTGGTTGTTCTTTCTCATAAATTGGAGTTGCGTGCAAATTTCAAAAAGCATTGTATGGATTGAACCAATCACTAAAGGCCTGGTTAGGACAATTTAGTTTGGCCATGAAGAAGTTTGATTTCAATCAAAGTAACTCAAATCACAACCTATTCCTAAAGCGTCAAGGAAAGCTAGTAACTGCTCTTATAATCTATGTTAATGATATTATTATTACAGGAAATGATAAGGAGGAAATTCAAAAACTGCAAAAGCATCTTGCAACTGAATTCAAAATGAAAAATTTTGAAGGCTTGAAATATTTTTTAGGAATTGAGGTAGCTCGATCAAGCCAAGGGGTATTTCTCTCACAAGGAAAATTTGTCCTCGATTTACTAACTAAAACAGGTATGTTTGATTGTAAACTTGCAGAGACACTGATAGCCTGAAACCACATATTAAGAGAACATCCAAACCAAATATCCACCATCAAAGAGAGATACCATTGAGTTATAGGTAAGTTGATTTGCTTGTCTTACACAAGACCAGATATGGCTTATGACGTGAACTTGGTAAGTCAATTCATTTATAATCCAAGTGAAGAACTTATGGAAGATGCAACCTAGATCTTAAGATATTTAAAAGCATCTCCAAGATGAGGACTCATGTTTATGAAGTATAATCACCTTAACATTTATGGTTATACAGATGCAAATTGGGCTAGCAGTATACTTGATAGAAGGTCTACATCTAGGTATTTCACCTTGGTTGGAGGCAAAAGGTGATTGCATTATCTAGTGTAGAGGCCTAATTTTGTGGCATAGCTAAAGGCCAAATTAGAAGCTTCTTCGAAAACATCCTTTTACATTTTAGGTAAATTTAATCGACAAGCCATATAATACACAAAACATTGAAAACCCGCGACAGCAACATAACAGTGGCATACATATACAAAATATCAACAAACTACAGGTACTCGTTGATGAACGAAAGCTTCACTATAATCCTCTTTTTTAATGAACAAACGCTTGAACAAGAACCTATCGTTCGTCAAGATTCTCTTTACCTTTTATAATTTTACCTTTTTAGTCCTTATTACTAAACTTTCATTATGCCTATTTGTCCTTTTTGTTTTTCATGTCATTTGCATCTACATAGATGATTAGGAAAGGCCATATATTTTAATCTTTACAAAATTCATTCTAAATAATCTTTTTTAATAATTTTTTTATTGATAAAAATTTTCAAATTCAATTGTTTTAATTAATTTTAAACATATTTGAACATGCAACTCTTTTTATTATGAATATCAACAAATTATAAATCTTATTAAAAATAAACATAAAAAATAAGAAACGACAATAAAAAACTATAACATAAAAATAAAAGTAGAACCAAACAACCCTTAGTAATTGTAGTTAAAGTTTAAAATATTTAGAATACAAAAGAATTGTTTAGTTTAGCTTTTTATTTCTATTTTTTATTTTTGTATATTTTCATTGATCTTTATGTATTTTTTATTTTCGTATTTTTAAAATTTTTTATATTATATTAATGTGTTTTTTCACTTTTTGCACTTTTTTATTTTTATATTTGAAAAAATCAAAATCAAAAATCAAAACATGAAACGAAACCAAACATGCTCTAACATAACCGCTGCAAATATTTCCTTGAAATAGTTTCCTCGACTACAAAGGGCAACAAAAATTTCTACAAACTTTAGATCGCTGACTGATACATCATGATTGACTGCAAAAATGGACTTACTCAACTTTGTCAAGGCAACCAACAAAAATTTGGTTAGGACATTGACTACAAACTCATTTTAAGCAGCCACTGGTTCCTTCTGACCATATGCAATACCCTTCTCGATGCTAGCCTTGAGTTCAGGCTTCAAAGCTTCAAGCGCCTTTTGCTCGTACTCAGTCAAACCCTGGAGTTCAGATGAGATAATGGATTCAACCCCTTTCCTTCCAAGCTTTACCCTTGATGCAAAGAATGGAAGCTCAGTGAGATCTGACTGCACATATGAGCACTCATAGACATCTGCATCTCCATCCAGGGCACGCAGAGAAGACTCAACAAATCTAGCTGCTGCATATGCCATTGACAGGGTTGCAGACCCAGCACCTGCTTTTGCCTCTACAACTTCTGTCCCAGCATTCTGAATCCTCACAGTGAGTTCCTGAATTTCCTCATCCGTGAAACTAACTGACGGTTTAGTCTTGGACAGAAGGGGAAGAATGGTAATTCCAGCATGCCCTCCCACAACAGGAACATCCACGTCAATGAGCTTGAGATTCTTCTTCTGAGCAACAAATGTGTTTGCCCTAACAACATCAAGTGTAGTAAGGCCAAAGAGCTTCTTTGGATCATAGACACCCTTCTGCTTCAAGACTTCAGCTGCAATTGGCACTGTAGAGTTGATTGGATTGCTGATAATATGGATGAAAGCATCAGGACAATTATCAGCAACAGCTTCTACCAAGGTCTTCACTATGTTAGCATTAATGTTGAAGAGGTCATCCCGGGTCATACCAGGCTTTCTTGGCACTCCAGCAGGTACGACAACAACATTAACACCCTTCAAACAATTAGCTAATTCAGCAGTGCCAGTGAAGTCCAAAACCTGAGAGGGAGTATTGCAGTGACTGAGGTCAGCAGCAACCCCCTTGACATTCGCTATGTCATAGAGATGAAGTGCTGAAACCAATGGAGACATCTTGACAAGTAGGGCAAGAGGCTGACCGATCCCTCCAGCAGCTCCAAGAATAGCCACTTTGTAAGATGCTTGGGTTTTTAGGCGATTCTGCGGTATTTGGCTGGATTTTGAGGATTTTGGTGAAAAAGATCGTCGAAGGGCTGCAGAGCTATCCCTACCAAAGAAGGATGAATCTGTCTCACAATTCAGAAACTTTGCAGCTTTGAGACCACTGAAGCTCATAATCGAACTCTGGAAGTTGAACCTCATGGCCAAGGGTTTTGATTGTGGAAGTTTTCTAGCTCTGGGGCCAAATCCAGGAGTTGAGCCAATGGAAAAGGTAGCTGCTGCTGATGTGGCTGCCATTTTCTTAAAGCTGTGAACAAAACTTAGAAGTTATAAACATGTTAGATATGCTGCAAGATACAGGATTATGAGCAGCGAAGGCCTCACAAACTTGTTACTATCCAAGAGAATGCACAAAAAGAAATGAATTTGCGCAAGAGCAAACGCAAGCTAACTGAATAAAACTAATACACCCCACAAAGAAATAATCCGATTGAATAAAAACAATAGAAACAGCACACAACATTAGGTATATGGTAAAAAATCCAAACATATTAAGAACACCGATCATATACCTCAAAATAATCGAAATTCTACAAACTACAACAAGATATAAACATATGTTCTTTTACTAATAACATCCCAAACGAATTAACGTAACAGACAGAAAGAGATCTGAATTGAAAGAAATGAATATTACACTTCCAAATTAGGAAGAAATAGAGGGATTTTCAGATCTAAACCGCAACAAAAAAAAAGATAAAAATTAAAAACAAAAAGGGAAGCGAAGAAATGAAAATGTTAGGGGAGATTCGGTACAAACTTGAGAGAGAGACCTGAGATTGGTCGAAGCCTTGACTACGAGTAATGTAATTGATTGAAGGGAGCGAGAGAAAAGAAAGGAGAGGACTGCGGTATTTGAAAGGTGAATCCGGAAACAGGGGATTGATTTATTGGTCTAAGAAATGAGGTCTGTTTGTGTTAATAAGGGCAACTAAAACCCCCTGGAAGTCTCCGCCCACCGACCTTAAACCTTTCGCTCTTTTTTTTTTTTTTTTCTTCAGAATGAACCTTTTCTTTTCAATAATAAATTTTAAAATTATAAAAGATATCTATTTTTGGGGATTTTATTATTTTAAATTTCTTAAAAACAAGTTGCATCATTAAAAATGAAAATTATTAATTTCCCATAAAAATATTTTAACATAAACTGATATGAAACGATAATCAATAATATAATATTTTTAATTAAAATAATTAGATAATTACTTTAGAATTTTTTTAATAATGTAAATATGTTTTAGTGATTCAACAATTTGTAGAAAAATTTTAAAAATAAGTGAATTATCGTTCTCCATTTATTATATATTTTTTAAATTTTAAATTTTAAATATATTACATAAAAAAGACTAAAAAACATTTGATTTGACTTTAAAATATGTTTAAAATAGTTTTAGAACATTAAATATACCAACTCCTCCCTAATTATAAATTCAGTGGTTCATATCAATTCCAAGCTTTTGCTCCGAACAAAAACAAGTCGAAACGGTGTGTATATATATATACTTGAAAATAAAGTTGTATATTTTAGGATACGTTTAGTTAGGTTTTTAATTATAATTATATTTTTGTATTGAATTTTGTATATTTTTTTTCAATTTTTGTACTGTATTAATATGTTATTATTATTTATTTTTTATACTTTTTTTTATTTAAAAAATAAAAACTAAAATCTAAAAATAAAAACTCAAATAAACAATTCCTTTTTCAATACATTTTCATTATTTATTGACATCAAAGTTCCAACTGTGCTTGTCTTATATTTTCTTGGTTTTGGATGCGCATTTGGCACAAATGAAATCTTCCGACTTCAGCTTAAATCATCTTATCATTTTCTTTTCCTTTTTCCTTCTTATAAATCAATGGCTTAAGGGATCTTTGGTTATACTTCTTTTTTTATTTTTTTATTTTTTATTTTTTAAAATATAAAATTAATAAAAATAGTATAAAATAAAATAATAACATATTAATATAATATAGAAACTCAAAAAATAACATAAAAACTAATAAAAATATCATAAAAATTAATACACATATAAAAAATAAAAATAAAAAATAAAAACGAGAAGTGATACCAATTATACTCTAAAATTCTTAATTCATTAAACATTATAGGGAATGTCTTTAATGACTAGTTAATTATAGTCGGTAAGAATTTGAAAAAAAAAATGAAAAGGTTACAACGCTGGTTAGATAATAGAGAGCAAGGTTTTGAATTTCGTACCGGTACTAACCGGTACCGGTAATACCGGCGATACCGGACGAAATCTGGTATGAAATTATTTAATTTCGTACTGAGTTTAAATATCGACTGATACTGGTCGGTACCGGTTGATACCAATCAGTACCTGTCGGTATCGAAAAAAATAAAAAAAAATTTAAAAATTTTTAAAAAAATTTAAAAAATTTTTTTAAAAAAGAAAATTATGTATTTTAACCTTTTAGGTTTAAAGTTAAGTTAAAAATTATACTATATTATACATTTATAGACTATTTTTCAAACT
>JAOXYD010000007.1:10411489-10422549 GCA_028565735.1 Pinacopodium congolense
CCAAACTTTAAACTAAGTTTAATGGAGAAAAGGCATAAGTCTTAACCATAGCTTTGTCTTGAATTTGTAAAGGAACTTTAATCTGCCTTTGAATGTGTGTTTAAGCTCATTTAATTCATTAATCACTTATCCAGAGCTCGATTCCACAAGTTTATAATTTTCAGTAATTTTATAAATCATTTTATAATTTAAAATTGCAAAGGTTCGAAGCATAACTAGGATAGTTCATTAATTTTATCTTTTCGTCTTTTAATCAATTAGATTAGAATTTCCTAGATAATTGTAATATAATTAATCTAGTATTTAACGTTCCAAAATACCAAACATTTTTTCCCGTGGATTCAACACTCAGAGTCTTAAATGTACTACACTTTATTACTTGTTCGATAGGTGCACTTGCCTTTCGTCATGTTGGTTTTCTCTTAATATCATTTTGGTTTTCAAAGTAAAATCAATTTAAAGAACTCTCATTTAAAAGAAATTCAACCAACAAACACAAGTTTTTGGCGCCATTGCTTAGTAACATTTTGACCTTAATATTAAGAAAATTGGTGACAATTACTTTAGGACTTGTAAAATATTATTTTATAATTTTTCTGTAATTTTGCTTTAGTTATTTTGTATTGTGTGCTTTGTTTGCTTTTTTTTAGTTTATTTTCTTTGTTTATTTATTTTTTATTTATTATTTTATTCGAACTTGTATGCATACTCGGGGACTCAATCCCGAGCTAGTAAACTTCGATTCAGAACTCGAGCGCATGTTAAGGAAGAAGAAGAAAGAAGCTCGTGCAACACCATCTAATCTATTAGACATAAGAACCTTGAGTCACGTTGAATTCGAATAAGTAGAAATGAATCTTTAAGACATGTAGTTGTAGGACCTCTGGTGAAGCTCGTCGTAAGCTACCAAATAATAAAAATACCTAACTAACCTAACCAAGTAGCTAGGGCCAGTCAGGGTCGATCCCACAGAGAGGTAGAGTGAATTGCTATTTTTAATGTTGCCAAAAAGAAAATAAAACCCTGGGAAGCAAAGACATCAGAACTAAATACTATGACAAAATAAAGACAAACAAATAAGAAATACTAAAGCTGGGTGGAAGATATATCAGGAATTATAGACTTATAATCGATCATCGAAATAGATAAATTGCAATTGGTGTAAGATGCTAGCCTATAGGTTCAAATAAGCTCTCAAACCCTCAATTCCGCCATTTTTAGATAGGCCGTAAGGAGCAACCACTTGGCTTCTTTAATGTTCTGTTGCACATGATCAAAAGCCTGTGCTATTTGCTGGCATGTATCTGCGTACCTTCTGAACCTTTTGTAGTTCATGAACAATAACTGTAGTTTGATAAGGCAGAACATAAATAAGATGATGTATCATATTTTGTTTGCCAAGATGCATACTCCCAATACTTGATGAATGTTTGGTGATTAAAAGTAACCTGATTGTTGTACATTAGCTGAATCCAAGCATTGCATTGACTTGCTAAACGAAGTTGTTTACAGCCTTACCAACCTGGTTATACTGCACCACCCTCACCACCACAGCCAGAAGAGACCAGTATTGATATTGAGTAAGTTCGAGTTGTACCTTCAGAAAATTTTACTATTAAATATCAATCTAGTTTCCTCAAATTTTTATTGATCTATATGCATGATAATTGGTAGTTTGACGGAATAAACCATACGAACATGTTCCCAATATTCTATTTGAATTTGCACACCTTGCATTGTTTCTATTAGCATCGTCTAGTATGTGCTTATGGATGTACTTTTAGTTCAATTCTTTGAGATGTTAGCTGTGGATGTCAGACTGGTGACTATGTCTCTGTGTGGCAATGATTGACAGTTTGATATTGTAATTGACAGAACAAACATTGTTATGTCTTTTGACTGTCTGTAATTACTTACTGTCCAATTTCACTTGCCTCCCTGCAGTGAGGGTTGGACCATTGCTGGAACTCCCTTGGATTTGCATGATCCTCGAATTTTGGCAATGGCAACAGCTGAACGCCATTTTCTGGAGGCAGAGGATGAGGAGTATGCTGATACAAATGCTAATGGAGCAACTTTTTGTCGCTCTGCAGCCCTAATTGTAAGCACAATTCATTGTCAAATATCATGGCTCCAGTTGTTTTCTTTGGTGAAATTGATACTATTCTGTCAGAATTTGACGCAATGTTGGTGTTTGTTGGTATAGATGCATATTTTCTTTTCCTTGTACCTGTGTCACTCTTTCCTTCCCTGGTATTCATCTCTCTTCTAATCATCAGGAAAACAAGGAAAAACAAAGGATTAGAAAGAGCTTATTATTTTGCTTTCTGGTTTCTGTTTCTTGCTGTTAAGTGGCATTTTCTATTGTGATTGATATCATTCAGATATATTGTGTGAAATGTGTATGATTTGTCATGTCTATAATGCACAAGTAATTATATTTTTGCTGTTATCACTCTTAAGGTTTTGCATTATCTTCATGTTTTCTTTTCTGGTTCTGATCTCTTGATGCTCTTGCAGTTGATGGCTCTACTTCTCCTTAGGCATGCCATGCCTCTTAACAGTGGAGATGGAGATGATGATGCTTCAACGTTTTTCTCTGTAAGATAAGTGATGATGTTTTTGCCATAGAGTCATATGGTTGCATTCCTAACATAGCAATTTCCTACCTGACAGGTTTTCTTGCTCCGGGTTGCTGGATTTCTGCTCCCATGTTACATAATGGCATGGGCAATCAGTATACTGCAGCAAAGACGACAAAGACAGGTTGATGCTGGATGCCCATTAAAAGTTTTTTTGTCATTAATATAATTTGGACATTGCATGAATGCTCATATCTATTTTCTTTTTTATTCTCATCGAAACAGGAAGCTGCAGCACTTACTGCAACTGAGGTTGCATTCATGCTACAGGCAGGGCAACGCCGGGGCTTGCACTTTGCAATAGCACCTGGATCTGTGGGGACTCCCCACGAAGTTGCTATTCCCCACCAAGAACCTCATCAGTGATTCAACAATACAATAATGAAGTGGGTAAACTTACACCATGAAATATGCTGTCGTTGAAAACGCTCTGGTGACAGATTTCCTTTCTTTTCCTCCATTGTCTTGTTCACTTTAATGGCATTCTCGCCATGCTTGTGTATGTAGATAAATTTCAGGTCTCTCATCAGACATTGTGCTGCATGCAAATCTTAGCAAGGTTTTAAAGAACATAAATGCCAGGTCCTGAATATGTTGAGACATTTGATGATTGGTCATGCATGCGTGCATGCATTGCATTGGCTATATACTTATATTCATATTCCATGTAAGTACATGGCTTTTGTTCTTCCGGCACTGTATATATATAAAAAAGGAAAATGTTCTCACATTGAAATTTGATGTTCCATATTTTAGATAATGGATTTATCAACTGTTTGTTTACTTCATTCCAATTTACTTTGGAAAAGTTTGCCCACTATCAATGTTTCATGATAAAGAGTTTCTCCTCATCTTTTTATTCCAGTACATCGTTACATGTAATAGAAGTGGATTAATTGAGTACAACATCTCTTTACTATGAAACTTAGGCTGTTTGATTCAGCTTGAGATTTTATTTTTTTTCTGTTTTCCTAAATGTGGAAACTAATGCAGGTTACTGTCAGCGGTTTCCGTGTTTTTTTATTACTGGTTTTTGTCATTAGTTTCTGTATTGATGTCATTAATTTTTGTGTTTAGAAAAATAGAAACAAAAGATCAAAACTAAAAATTGAAGTAAACGAGGCTGAAGAATAGTTTCTTTGGTAAAAGAATTTAGTTGTTCTTCAAAACCTCAATATATGCATAAAATGTGAAGCTTTAAAAAAGTTTTATTACAGAGGTCTCAAAAGTCCCTCCTGCTTTTTCGGGAACAACCTTAGCTCTTAAGTTACGTCATGGAATATTATGAATTTGGGATGCTTCATAATTGTCTTGGTAGGAAGACGTAGAACCAAAATGGAATCACCACATGTAGGATCCTAGACATTGATAGGACATAAAACTTCGATCCTTGTGGGGTATGTTTCTCAGGTTCTGCTCTTCCACTTAATACACGTTCTGTTTGTTATTGAAAACATACGTGATTATGTGGGGTTATATTTGATGCCATTAAAGCAGACCAACCGCCATGAGACAGACAGTATACCATTCCTCCGTAGAATGAAAGAACCAATTTCCCCCTTCTTTTTACAGGTTATGTTAGAACCGATAAGGAGAGTTTTCAAAGTTAAATGCATTGGTGAGGAGATGGTTTTTCTGAAAGCAACCACTCAATGTATATAATTTCTTATTTTTTCTCTTTTGCTTTACTATAGCGTGCTCAAAAAAGGGAGTCTTGCCATTTGAATATTGACCAGTCCAATTCTTTCCTTCTAAAACATTTCGTGCTTATCTCCCTTTTTTTCTTGTTTTTTTTTTCCATATTATCTCTTACTCTACTCATTCATATGGATTAAGTAATAAACTAAACAACGTGCCACGTATACCGCTCCATTTCATGAAGCAAATATTATTTATAATTTCATTCATTCTAAAAAAATATTATCACTTTAAATTACTATCAAATAAATTGTATAATATTAAAAACATTAAAGGTTTTTTAATTCTTTCATTAAAATATTTTAACAAAAATATTTTAATATAATTCAATTTAAACCATCGTAGACTCTCACTTGCATAGTTGCATATAATAATTAATCGGTCAAGTATTTAACAATTTTTTTAAACAATTAATATCACAAAGTGCTTTTTAAAATATGTTAGCATGGTACAGTTTTTTTAAAAAAAAAGTGGTGAAAACATCCATGTCATTTACCTGTTTCATGAACATAAAATATAACGACGAGGTACTGGCACTAATAGATCAGTGTGGGAGGGGGGTTAAGACCGCATCCTTTGCTGAGATGCAAACTTTACTAACAATATTCACCATCTATGATGTAAAAAAGAACCACAAATTTTGATCCGTTTAGTTACCTTTCTGTTTTTGTTTTCTATTTTTACTTTTATATATTTTCGTCAATTTTTGTATTTATTTTTAATTTTTATACTGTTTTTTTAATTTTTAATTGTATTTATGTGTTGATTATTTTAGAATTTTTGTATTATTTTTTCAGTTTTTGTATTTTAAAAAAACAGAAAAAAATCAAAATAAAAATAAAACAACCCCTTAGCTTGTTGATTCTTGAAAACTAACTCTAAGAGTCGCATAGAAGCAGCATTAGAAAAGGACAATCCAATGTTAGTAATTCAAATCTAAATATTAGTAGATGGTATGCATTCATGGGTAAACAAGAGAAAACAAAATTAAAAAAGGGAAAAAGGCTGGAGAGTGGGAGCCAAGTCCAATATTAGAAGCTTAAGGCAGGATGGATTGTTTCTTTTGAAACTTTTAATGGAGAGGCTTAGGTTTGGGGAAAGAAAAGCGTAAAGGAAATCCATTCAGCAACAGGAACCAAGACTTGGTTTTTTGGTGTATGGAGAGAAGAGCTTGGAATTCTAAAGTTGGTATTACCATAAAGCAAGTGCTTGGTGTTTTTTTGGAGAGTCCTGCTACTCTCCTTTCTCCTTCCCCCACTCCCAACATCGCTACTTTTCTTGGGTTTCTGCTATCCAACAATAACATCGTTGCCTTTAGCTTCTAACCCACTTAATTTTAAAACCAACATTATACTGACATTTAGGCAAGTTCTCAATACTCATGTTCCATCTAGAATTGTTATCCTGATAGATAAGGATATATTATGGTCTTCTTATTAATAGATGAAAATCTTAGTCATTTATAAGTGGAAAATGCTCGACAGCTTTCATGTAGACAAACGTCATAGATAGAAATATTTTTTTAAATTTTTATATATCTTAAATTATTTGTTAAAATATAAAGATTGGACATTTTCTTCTGTCATAATCACTAATGACCACGACAAGAATGTCAAAGTTGGCTTATCTGAACTTATTTCCTGTTCGTTATATAAATTTAAAGTTTAATAGTAGAAATTTTCTTCTCCTTTTATTATCTAAGCATGCAAGGAACTCACAGGGAAGATGTTCATGGAATCTGTTAATCTGATCCTTAATGATCACCCTGCATCATCTGAGCAGACAGATAAGACCCAGAGAAAAGTACAAGACAAGAGATACGCATGCCAAGTGGTACTTGTTAAGGAACTGAACTGAGTCTTGTCTTTGGTCATGGTCTGGTTAAAAAGAGCAAGGCAAGCGATAGTGAAGGGAAAACTAAAAATGAAAAGATACTTATCTTCCCAAGGATATTGTTCGAACTACAACTTTTTGTTCAAACCTGTCAGTGTCTTCTAAAACAGCCTTATTATAAGTATGGAAGGCCAATGATTGAGGTGAATCTCGGAAACTTCCCTACATGTTCTGGGTCCTCCTTGTGCTTTACAGGCTTTAGTATTACAAATCCCATAAAAGGTAAACCGCCAGCCTTATTCCTACATATATAAGCCATCAGTGATATTGAAGACTGCAGTATCAGAGAAATTACTCATTATCTCTTAAGCATTGCTTCAAAGAAGAGGTCTTTGCCTCTTCATTCTACAATACTAACAAACATGGCCTTTTCTTTCTACAGAGGTATTGTCCTTGTTCTTTGTATTTGGACTCTAGTTCTTCAGCCACATAAGGTTTCTGGCCTCACAAGCAAAGATCTTGCTCTGAGGTGGAACCAGAGGATGCTGCCATTAGCTCGAAACTCACGAATGTTAAAGGCTGCTGCTGTGGAAGATTTGCATGCAAATGTTAGAGTAGCTCCCTCCCCTTCAATGATGTATGATTCTACTCTATCAAACAAACGAACAGTTGACAGAGGATCAAACCCTATTCACAATAGAAGTTGAAGTTTGAAGCAGTTGTTTCACAGCCAAGGAAGTGATGGCTTGAGTTTGCAACTGAGGCAAAAGGGAGGCATGATGTGGTTGTTAGCTTTTGCTACCTCCACAGATCCTCAATTTGGTTGTCTCCATTACTTCGATTCTGTTTTTTTTAATGGTATTTGTTATGGTATACCACCTTCACTAAAAACCCATTTAGGAGCATGCTTCTTCTCCATATAATTACAGAGTTGGCCCAGCACATTGTAGATGATGATGATGCTGGATCCGTACGAAGAAAATATAGTGCTTTCCTAATTTTTCACCATAAACAGAATGTAAACGTAATTTCGTTTATTGCATGTCACAAAAATACATTTGAAAAGAAGTATTTATCAGTTAATTAAGGTTTTCCTGTCTAAAAATTACAAATGCTGTCCAAGATGAATTGGCCTCTCTTCTCTAGATCTTAAGAAGTGTACTGTTCCAAAGCCTGCAGCATACCTGAATGTTATCTTCACGACATGATGAATGACCAACCATGCTTCACCTTTTAAGTGACTTTTCATTTCAATTGCTTCTTAGGAAAACCTCTGATCCACGATATCTGTTTTTCCTGTTAATGTTTAATCGTACTGAAGATGTCTTAAGGGATACTGCCCTCCATATCATATCCACAGCATCACCAGCTTGGGATGGATACTGATACTCAAAATGTAGAGCAATTTCTTTTAATCTTTCCCACATCTTGGTCCACTGGTCCCTCCTGATTCCTCTAAGAAGATTCAGAAGGTATCCTTTCTTTGCAGCATCAGATGCCCGAACAAAGACACAGAATTCAGAGTAGTCTAAGACATCTTCAAAAGGTAGCTCAATGTTGTCACTGATTATGACAGGTACACAATGACTAACGATAGCGTCGAATAAGCGATTTGAAGAAGGGGTATCACCAGCGATATTTAGGCAGAATTTGGATGAAGACATTCCTCTGCCTGCACTGTGTATCCCATGGCCTTGAACACTTCCAAATGTAAAGTGTACATCTTTCTCATCTTTTAGAAGGTAATAGAGTTCTTGGCGGATAGCTCCTCCCTGGGGAAAAAGTACCAAGCGGAAATTATCTTCATTGGCGTCTTAAATGCAGCTTGTCAAGTTACAAAAAGGCTACATGAGAAACAAATGACTAATATGATGTCCACATAGAATCAAAACCTGAAGAGGGAAGTCCATACATTCAAGAAAAACTAGGACATATTGCAGGCTTGGCAATGCAATGTGGACTGTTTTGGCCATCATCCCAATATAAACCCCAACCAAAATACACACGTAACAGAATTTCATTGAAGACTATCATTCTCCTGATGTTAATCAGGATAAGACACTCATTTTTTAATCACAACAAACACTGACTCATAGAGATATCAATCAATGAACCTAGAAATGAAGTACCTATCATTCTCTAAGAGCAACGCACAACATAGTGCTTCCATCAGAAAATCTCCAAAATCCTGTCAGACCCAGTTTTCTTTTCATTTTTTATTTTCCATATTCTCAAACATATTATCTAAGACATGTATATATGACAGAGTGAAATGCTTTAGCTAGCTGTTATAACAATAAGGCATATATATTGGTTTATATAACACTATCATATTTTTTAACAAGTCTTGTAAATAAAAGATATCCATCATTTATTCAAAAGCATGAAATCCTAAAATTAAGCTTGAGAATTACATCAAAATAATTAGCTCTACTTCTAGTTATTTAATTTTAGGATATACCTCAATTCCACATTGAGAGTCCATGTATACTCTTAGATCTCTAACATATAGCTGAACAATAGACCAAGATAAACTTACATCTTTCCTATATATTGCTCCCTGGAAGTAAACCAATGTCGGACGCTGGTCAAACTGAGCTGATTCTTTAACTGGAATGGTTCTCACGACATGTTTGTAAGGAGCAATTATGTCCTTCTCCAGATTTGCAGTTTCAGTAGGGTATCGTCCAAAATCTGCAAGCACAAACATAGCAGAGCCAAGCTTTGTTCTTATATCTAACATGCTATTTGGATGGTGAGCTATGATAAGATGATCTTTCCCGTTAAACTGCTTCCATTCATTCTGACTTGTCACGTATTGCACCAATTTATCCTGCAGCATCTTGTTAAGACTCATTTTTTCCTTCCCATGAATTTTAGAAAACCTATTGTAGCTCAATGATGAGAAAAATGGCACAAAGATAACATCTGCTTGACTGGAATTCTCAACTCTAACCACACTGCAAGGCCTGATGACATTTTCTGCGTTGGATGCTAGAAGATCAAGAGTCAACCAGTACTCAATACTATGCTGCATATTTAACCCACCAGGATACGGTGGGATATGACTTGGG
Source organism: Pinacopodium congolense (assembly GCA_028565735.1). NCBI lineage: Eukaryota > Viridiplantae > Streptophyta > Magnoliopsida > Malpighiales > Erythroxylaceae > Pinacopodium > Pinacopodium congolense. The sequence continues at coordinate 10,420,737 of JAOXYD010000007.1, forward strand.
TTATCAACCTCCGGCCATGTTTGATTACCTTGTCCCTTCCAGCCCAACAATCCAAAATGAAAATCAGGAGGCAGGTCATACATGTATACCCGTAAGATGCCCTTACTTGGTTCACATATTTTCTTTAGAGCCTGTCCAGTAGCAACCTCTTTCAAATTTGAACAATCCACCTGTCCACTTGACATGGAGGAGAGGAATGGAAGTTTGAAAGAATCATTTTCTACATTGGGTTTCAAATACACAGAGGTGCTATTAACAAGAATTTGTCTCAAAATTGAGCTGGGTATGAAAGTATTGCCCAAGTGAAGAAGGAAGAATGAAGAAAGGATCAACATGAGCATAGAAATGGAAATGAAGTAGTAAGGAAGCCTGGAGGGCAACTTGCTCTTTTCAGACATTGATGAAACCTGGCCAAATTCACTTTCTCAAATTTGGGAAGATTTTTATTCTAACTTCGGAATTGGCAAAGATTACCAGCTTACAGGAGATGCTAGTATGAAAGAAGAAACATTCTTAAAGCGACTTTCCTAATGAAATATGGGTGGGGTACAGGCGTACAGCAGAATTTCCGTTTTATATACAAGTGAACGGCACGTTAACTTCTCAACGCATCACTGTCGGGATTGATTGTCCACACGACATTCATTAACAAGTTAACATTAACAAGTTCAAGCTGATTTCTCAATATGAATTATACCCTCTTCGTCGCCACAAAAAAGGGAGTCGCAACAAAGGCTCGATACCCGAAATAAATTCTCCCACCAACCTATAAAAGAATATTTTCCCGCTCCATTGAGGCTTATTAAAGAAATATACTTACGAACTTGGCAATGCTTTTCACGGGAAATACAATCATCTCTTATTGCAGTTCGTTATAAAGGAGACAAACTCAATCTGCAAATAAAAAGAAGAAAAAGAAGAGAAACAGTCAGGGATCACTGCCCGACGAAGCTACACAAAGCTCATTCCTTTGTTGGCCATGACCGGACCAGCTCCAAAGCAAACCCAGAAAAGATCCAAAATTTACCCAGAAAACAAGCTAAAGGAAGATCTTATCATCTGAAACATGCAAGATACAGAATTGACTGACCTGGGTTCAAGAGAGGAACTGAAAAGACTAAGTTTCTGTTGAACTAGCCTTCAGAGGTTCCATTAGCTAGGAATATCTGTGGTTGGAAGAGAAAGAGAAGCACCCAATTAGAGGCATCATTCAAGTAAATAGACAAAAACATCAAGACTTTCGATCAAAAAGAATTCGTAAAGAAAAAAGTGAACTTTTTGTTGGATGCCGCTGTAGCTTGTTGAAATTAACTAAATATATAGAAAAAGAAGTTGAAATACAATAGAAGTCTATATTTGTTCATTATGTTGGTAAAACATAACAGTAGATAGAGAAGATTTTCATTGTCTTCTCTGTTTTATTGCAACTTGACTATTGGATATTGGTGCTTTACTCCTTTCAGACGCAACTTTGGACGTACTTTCTCGATTCCCAAGAAAAAAATCAGTATAAACTATAAAATGAGAAATTAATAACACACGGTTAACACGTACCAGGAGAGAAATTCTTTATTTTTGCAGTGAAAATCTATGCGCGAGAATAGCCCTAAAATAAAAATGTGAACGACGAAGAAGAAGAAGAAGCAGCAGAGGTAAACATAAAAGAAAATTCTGCTAAGCCATTGAATGCCAGCATCCTTTTTTTTTTTTCTGGGCAAGTTGATGACACTATATTTATCAATGTTGTGAAAACCGGACCGGACATCGAACCGGTAAGAGAAGGGTGAGAGTTTTGAGGAGCCAATTAGATTAT
>JAOXYD010000007.1:10427447-10445402 GCA_028565735.1 Pinacopodium congolense
GTATTGACCGGTACCGGTACAGTACCATTTTTAAGACAAATCCGGTACCGGTACCGGTACGGTATTCAAAACCTTGCCCCGAATATGCCAACACGATCAGTTTGGTACGTATATGTCTGTAGATTTATCTTACAGGTTGTCCCTCCTACTCTAAGCATCAAGTACTTCTTTATTTGCATAGAAGTTCAACCAGAAGTATACACGACGACCAATAAATTGAGTAGCACAAGGAAGAAAGATGACATCATAGATCAGGTCAGACTAAGGAGGGTATCTCGGTATCTCCCCAACGCAGCATTAAAAGCTGTCTATATATATATATAGATAACTTTGTGAATGTGCCATCAATCTAATCATGCAGCACTCCCGCTCACCAATAAGAATACATGTCAAAGCTTTCCTATCATGCAGCACCACTCTTGTTTGCAATGATTCCATGCTTGGCAATTGCATAAATGGTGCTGAACCACGTGGTATTCTCCTTCTTTAAGCATTTCCATTTTCTGCAGGTAGCTCATATGTATCATCGCATTAATTCTATGTCTAGCATTGACTCAATAGATTATTCGATTCTTCATCGCTGTGAACTTGGAAATTGGCATACGCAAATCTATTTGAAATGAGGAACTTCTTAAGTCTCTGATTGAACTCTTCAAAATACAGTGTCATACAATATTCAAGATCACTGAATTACAGTATGATACTAGAACTGTGTAATTGTGATTTTGGGAGTTGTGTTGAAATTACACAATTTATTGAGAATTGAAAGAATGAAAGATGAAAAAAAAAGGAATTATTTTCTTTCTTAACTTTTCATCTTTTCTTTTTTTCATTTTAATTATTATAAAGAAAATAAAGATATTTATAGTCTATTTATGAGATCATCAATACATATTATAAGTAATTAGTCAAAAATATTTATATATATTTGTATTTTTATATGATACATATTACAGTTCACGCTATTTCTAGCATGCATTCAATCACATTTTAAAATTTCAAATTATTATTGTTAACAAACTGCATGAACTATAATACCAATTTACGAATATTACCCACAATGGCAATTGGCAATTAAGATCATACAAAGATATTGTACGTTTTTCTTCACAAGGCAATACCATATACAATAAAGAACACAGAACAAGATAGGATGCACTGTTCCCACTTCAACTCCATCATGTATTTTTCTTTTGTTGTCTTTTTAGTTATTCTTTATTCGTTTCTAGCAAAGCAATGCCCAAGAACAGAGAGGAAGGGGTCACTTTTTCTCCGCATTATAAATTCTGTTGTTTAACCTTTTGTGTCTTTTAAGTTAGCTATTGAAACAAAGTGATTGGATGCGTGGTCCGTCAGAATATTTTATTCCAGATACTGCAAATTTAACATGATAAACTATCTTATCATGAAAATACTAGTGGCCAAGACTTCATATAAAGAAATAAAGCGAATACATACCCATCAACATATGGAATTTCCAAACAAAACAAACATATAGATATATATGTACATAGATATACACATCATACACTGAATTACTGCTATGACTCGGGGGAAAAATGGCCACAAGCTCGTCGACATTTTCAATGTATTTATAAAAATGAGCATGCAGGTCCGAGACAGTACCAGCTGCAACGCAAATTAAGAAAGTTCATCAAAATGAAGTGCACCTTTCCACTTCAATTTTTAAGCTGCAGGATAGATGCATAGCTGTCAACAGATATCTAGCTGTCAAAGCTATAAGCTTTTAGTATTCTTAGTTAAAGTACAACTATGCTTTCTAACATCTCCAATCTCATGTTGTTCTCTGCTAAAAGGCACACGAGTGCACAGTGATCTGAAAGCTTCTGTCTCTCCGTGCATGAGAATTCTCTGTTAACCAGTTATAGCATGGCTATTGAAAATAGAACAGCTTTGCAAACATCAGAGCTCACACCTCGTATGAAAGGAATGAACTGCTATTGGAATTAATTAAGAAAGCTTTGGTTTTCTTAAAAATTTATGGATAAAATGAGTTTAGAACTTCAATCACTCGTATAATTGGAGGGCATCCCGGATTTTCATCTTTATATATCTACATATTGATGATTCTACACTTCCATTGACATATTAAACTTAAGAAGTGATAAATTAATCAATCACGAGAAGTAAGAAGAATCCTAAAAACAAATATTTGATCTTTAATGAGAATTGAAGAACTAAAAGTTCCAAATCATTTCAAATCCTGAACACATTTCAATGATAACAATAAGCCTGGAGACCAGACGACAATATGAAAACAGCAAACAATGAGTTTCATCAAGTTCTATCGACGGCCAGAATTAGGCGGAGAATACTCACAGACCACCTCAGTTTCCACTTCTCTTCTATGGAAGCTCCTGTGACACCCACAAGCAGCGCAGAGAAGAGCACCATTAGTATTCTCCTCTCCACCCGCCATGAACTCCCTGCAACCATCCACAGCATACCCTCCGATGTTTGCTGCATGATTCTTCTGACACTCACCATATCTAACGCTTCTCATCACAGAAGATGAAGTTGTTGATGTTCTTCCAGACCCGTCCCGCTTTAGTACCGCTTGGCTCTTCTTCATCATCTTAAAAAATCCCTGATTCTCGTGTTTTTGTTTGTGGGAACAATGAAAATGAAAACAGGAGATTGTTGTAACTGTTCAGTTCGGTCGTCCAGACATCGAGGTGGAAAAAGCCAGCCTTCGTGTTTGATTGAGATAGAAGAAAAATGTTGTACCTTCCTTTAACCTTTTGTGGGTAAGTGATAATTGAGTATAGCCGTAACCCTAGGTAGCATTTATATTTATAAGAAGCTCAAGTGCCGCTCCCCTAGTCATAAAGTAGAAAAATCCCACTGGCAATCTTTATTTTATCTTCTGGGACAAAAATAAAAATTCAGCCTAACTCTTGCTTTCAACAAATTCTCGTCTGCCACGTGACTACATTTTAAAGCAGTTTAGGTGAAAAGATAGAGAGCCAAAGGGTTGAGGTATATAATGAAGTTAATAGATATTATGCCCTTCTGACAAAATGAAGAATACAATTGTAACGAATCCAATAAGTATCTTCTCAAATTCCACTATCAAATTCAAGGACCACTAGTGTGGCAGAACTTAAAAACGAATAGGAAATTGTTTTTATTAATTATATAACTCTACTATAGTAGTTATTGATGGTTATTATAAATAATATTATCTCTATATATTTTAAACTATTTATTGATATGTAATAAATAATTTGGATAAAATTAATATTGATAATTACTTATGATCAATCTTTTTTATTTTATCCCAATATCAAGTAATGATTGAAAAACAATACGTAATGAAAAAGTATTGTATTGAATTTAAATATCAATCGGTATCAGAAAATCGACTGGTATAAGGATCAAAATAAAAATAAATAGAATAAATTTAGAATTTTTTCTTGTATTTTATCCTTTTATATTTAAAGTTAAATTAAAAATTACACATTATAATATATTTATAAATTATTTTGTAAATTTTATAAAATTTAGAGATTAATTTATAATTTTAAAAAATTATCTGAAACAATATCGATATTGACCGGTACTATTACAATATCATTTAAAATTAAATTTGATATCGATACTAATACGGTATTGAAAATATTGCTTATGATCACTATAAAAGGACTACTAAATCTTTACTTATAAATATTATTAGACGAGTCTTAAATTTTTGTTTCATGTAAAAGTACACGACTCTTATTATGTAATTTAATTTGTTAGATGATTTTAACAAGTTTTTTTTTTAAGTATAGATACTACATGTATTAACTCCCATATCTGGTAATGTGAATAGTTATTTAAGAACGACCTATTTGATTTGTGAAGTTTTCTTAAATCCTTTAAATATTAGACATTTTGTGTTCTTACGTTCTTCACAAATATTTTAACGTCTATTTTAACTAATCTTCTTGTTTTAGATTCGATTAATTGACTTACCAATTAATTGACTTATTCTAAGTAATTTGTTAAATATTATATATATATATATATCCGAAACGCATTATTTGACCACTCCCCCTTAAGGGTAGATCATCAACTAATTCGGTAATTACACCAAGAAAGGTGATATAACCACGCATGGTGCAATGTAGGTGACTTTTGGACCAAGAATGGAGATTTTTCTATGCCTGTACAAGAGCTAAGGTCACAAAGGACTCTAGAATGGTCACTGGACTTGATATTTCAACTGGCTCCTAAGACATCGTGGAGAAAGAAGAAGCTCTTTCGGCCTCAAACAGTAATTAATCATAAGTCAGAACCAATTGATTTGTATGTACGCTGGTAATTGATTGGCGTGGGTCAGAGATGACGATAGAAAGGCAAAGTCTTCATGGCCCCTTCACACTGTGGCAACTACTCTTTGTCTAATTACCTACGATTCCAAAACTTACTTTGATGAATTGAACCATCGCCCACCACGTGTGAATGAACTAAGCTGCTTCCGGTCAAGGACAAATATAACTTTCCAAAATTTCAACGTCAATGGAGTGGCTTTCAACTTCTGTAGTTTAGCATTAGGTTACATGTCATAATCTGGAAGCAATTCGGAGTCAGATTAAAAGTACACTATTAGAAATACTGTGCAAAATTAGAAATTGTTTTCAAAACTGGAAGCACATTTAAGCAGTTAAAGGTGAATGCAATCAAATGTACTATGCAATCAAATGTACTTACTTTTGATGGGGCACAATGCCATTTTAATTTTTCATTTGTATCGATTTCCTAAAAAATAAATGCTTTATGTTTTCCTTGTTTTCTAAGAATATGTTGGGCAAGTGAATAGGGAAAAATGTTCTCTTAATACGTTATAAGAAATAAGTCAAATGAATTTTATTTTCATTATACCCATGTTTCACATGAAAACTAAAAATGTTTTCTATCATAATAAAAATAGAAAATAATTATGTTTTCTAATACCACATGTTGGAAATTGACTTTTGGAACCACCGAAGATCTATCTAGTTTCTCTTTGATGCTTATTTACTTACGTATCATGTGCATCTTAGACTCAAAATATATAAAACTGAAGAAGACACGAGGAAATATATTTTTCTACAGCATGTGAATCAGAACCAAAGACTTATATAATAAATGTGCAATGGTGATTGTGTGCTAGATACTCTAAAGAGGAAGACAATTACACAATCTAAAGTTAATAAATTTAGAAAATAAAACCCCTTTTTTTTTAATATAGGAGAAACTTTTGATATCAGAGATACTTGCCGGTAGACCTTTCAAATCCAACCGAATAAACTTCTGATCTAGTGAACACTCTACAAATTTATCAAGACGGTTCAGATACACTTGTAAGGTACTGTGGGTAAAGTGACAATTCAAGAATCGAATTCCTAACCTCCTGCCTAAGTCAGAACTTTAAAAGATCATCACGACTACTAGTTTAATACCAAATTGTCGAGAAAACCCTCCTTTTTAAAAAAAAAATATATGGTTCCTTTTTTTTAATGAAAACAAATTCCGAAAGTTGTGGAGTTCTTCAAATTGACTTGATTATTTAATAAGCCATAGGTAAGCTTTCTACCATTTTTAAACCCATATGTATAACAAATATTAATGTGATTTATTATATGTATTAGTTTACTGAATTCTTTTTATTCCTTTTTACTCTTTTTTTCATTTTATATTTAAATATTAAATATGTGCGAGTGTGCGACGCATTTTAAGCACCTATAATTTTACTGCAAAGAATTACCTAAGTATTAGGAAGGCAGAAGATGTGAAGAACCTTGTTGGTTGGAGCCAGTACAAACAGAGAAGATACAAAACAAATAATGTGTGTTATATTACTGTACCCCTCCGACACCATATGTATCTCAAACACTGTAGCAGTATCAGACTTTTATGGAAATGGAATGTTGGGGGAGTCCGCGAGGCATTATATGCTCACAAGGCTTCTTATCACTATTTGCATCTGGATAGTTACTATTTGGATGTGAAAATCTTGTCTTTTATTGACAATGATACGTTAATAGCGATTATCAATCTAGATTTTAAGATCATGTTCTGGTACTTCATTGAATGTGACAAAAATTAATGCATATTTTAATTACAATTTCGAGCAATCAATTTAAAGATAAATAAGAATTCTCATATAATAACTTATATTTTCTTGGAACTTTCCCCAACTTAATAGCCACGATATCCTCCTTATATATAATGGAAAAATATTTGTAACGAGTCAAATCGTGGTGAAATGCTGTAAATTACTATTTTTAAATACATTAAAACATATATAAATTATTTAATTATTTTATCTATAATTATTACCCACTAATTAAGAAGTCATTTCCTGTCATTTCTATTTTTTCTACAGTTTTTAATTTTTGTTTATTATTTTTAATTTTTTAAGAAAATTAGAGACATATTTGATTAAAACTTATAATAAAAATTAAAAACAAATACTTGAGATTTGTTATAAAAAATAATTTAGTGATTATAATTAAATACGAAATAAATTAATGCCTCAAAATTAACTCATTAACTCATAAGAATCCATTTTGATGCCTCCGAGTTATAATCTAGCATTAAATTCCTAAATTCTGGTGAAGCCGAAAAAGAGTTATTAGTAATCTAAACATTCATTTTAGAATTTATAGGTACCTTCCTGTTAAGTTTGTCATATGATTAAAGTAAGCTAAGGTGCCAGCTTTGCTCCAATTATCAAAGAGCAAGGAAGCTACTTCTCCATTTTCCAATTCTACATGTAATGTTGTCAATTAACTTCTCTCGGAGCTTCAGTAATTGATTGAAAAAATTGGAGTTACTTTTACTTTCTTCCATTTCTCAGAGGCTTTTCCTTTTTAACACATACATGTTCATCCACTTGACCCACAAAGAGTCATTGTTTAACACTAATCTCCATAGTTTCTTTCCCATTAAAACTTTATTACTAAGAGTAATGGATGTTATTCTTAGACCCCCCTTCCTTCATTGGTTTATAACAATTCCTCCAACTTACCTTTGCCATAAATCTATTGTCTTGGCTCGCATCACTTTCTCTATAGTTTTAGTTAATCCCTTTTATAGGAAAAAAATGAGCTGCCTAACAGATATAAACTGAGTTCAACACTTACTTTATGAGCTGTAGCCTTCCAACTTAAGATAAGAACCTGTTTTACCAATAGTAGATCATTTTATGAATTCTTTCAAGCAAAGGGGTACTCTCATTGAAAAGGGTCCTTCTAACGGTGATTAACAGGCCTAAGTAAATAATAAAAGGCTCCTTTACCTGGAGACATGTCATCCTAGAAAACCAACTTGCATATTGTTTTGTTGATCTTAATTGAATCATGTAGCTCTTGCAATAATTTATTAACAAACTACATAGTAACTTAAAGGTATTCAAAGAAGCTGTGAGTAAACTAATTGATATATCATGTGCTCTTTGAGAAAATCATGAAATCATCAACAAAAGAGAGATTAAACAAATTTTCTTTATGGCATTTTGTATAGAATCTAAAGGTAGGATCATTTGTAATGTTGAAACCAATGAACCTATGAAAGGCTTCCATACATAATATAAACAAATATTGGAATATTGGATCCCCTTGTCCCAACCCTTTTCTTCCTTTGAATAATTTAGTTGGTTCATCATTTATAAGGACATTAAAGAAGCTTGTAGCTACATATTTCCATATCTAGTTTCTAAATTTTCAAGGGAATCCTTGGGGCTCTAACAATTGCATTAAAAATTCCCGGCTTGTAGAATTATAAGCTTTATATAAATCGATCTTCATTACAAAATTTCTAAAGGAGTTCCTCTTATTATAGGCTTTCAACAATTGCTAGATCAAAATAATATTATCCCTTAATGATTTGCTTTCAAAAAAAGCCACATATGATTGATCAATTAAATTACTGATACTACTTCTTAGTCTGGACACCTATAATTTTGAGATAATTTTGTAAAAGAAATTACAACAGGAAATTGGCCTATATTTATAAAGGTAGGTTAGGTTAGATCCCTTTGGCACAAGGGTGATGAAGGTTTTATTAACAACCCTTCGTATCTACCTATTTTCAAAGAACTCTTGGATAAATTCTATTACCATATCTTTAATAAGGGGCCAAGCTTTCTGATAGAAATGTTTATTTAGGCCATTTGGTCTAGGTGCCTTACTTGGTTTTAATTTAGACATCATCTTCTCTATTTCTTGTGCATTAACAGGTCTAGTTAAAAGATGGAGTTCCTCATCAGAAAATTCATGTTGAATGAATGACCTTAATGTTGTAATAGATGAGGAGCTAGTTGCTAGGGATTCCAAAGAATTTTTAAAGTATTCATAAGCTTCCTTCTTTAATTCATCTTGCCTTGTACCTCTATTGAGCTTTGTTAAGAAGATTATTCTATTTATGTTTCATCTTGCTTAGTGATCCTATCCCCATACTTGAGCCAATGCACTCTTGCTCTTTGTCTTAACAAAGAATTATGATTTGTTAAGGCCTCTACATGCTGATTTAAGCCACTTTCTCCATGTTCAGCAACTTAGGATCACCTGGATTCCTATTCAAATCCTATTGTATGCTTTAAAGTTTATTTTTTACTATTGCTAAGGAATCGTTTGTACTCATCTTATAGCTTGCATTCAATAATTTAAGTTCCTTATTCAATCCCAATTTCTGCACACATATATACAATTTATGACCTAAAATTTTCTACTCCATCACTTGCAAAATGCTATATTAAAACCAACATGATCTGCAAAAAAAATAATAAAAAGATCAATCTGAAGGGATGTTTCTTTATCCCTTTATCTATAAAATTCTAAAGGTGTATGGGGGAGCGATTTAAAACTAGAGGGTTTAGAAAAGATGATTTGCTCTCTAGAAATTTCCATAGCCATTCACCATTCATCAATGCTCTATCTAATTTTTTCCTTATGTTCCATGAAAAGTTTTATATGTTGCTCAAATTAAAAGAATTTCTATCAAATTTCAAATCAATTGCTCCAAGTATTTCCACACAATCTCTAATATCACTTTCGAAATTTCTATTGATGATGTTTCTTTTAACTTCATATGAATACATTATACTGTTAAAATCTCTCATTAACAATAAGGCTCTAATACTATTATTGATTTTACACAACCCTAACCATAAGAGGTCTCTTTGAAAACCAAAGTTTGATGCATAAATGACAAAAATAGCTAACCTAACTTTTAGCTATAACAAAGTAACACTTAAATGTATCAATTGGTTAGTCTCTTGGATCACTTGAACTTTTGTCTAAAAGCCACAATTGTTCATCCATAATGATGGCATTGATGCTTAGATAAAAGTTTCCCATTATTGTCTAAAAGCCCAAGATTTTAAAATTTCTCCTTGGTAATCTTGGTTTCCAAAATACCTATCCACAACGATTTACTAGTATACACAAAATTCTTTAAAATTCTTTTTTGTTGTTGTTGTTTAAGCACCTTGTATTCTAGGAGATAATTGACATACTAGAGATGAATGGTTTTTTTATCTCCTCGATCCACCTCTCCTCCTCTTTATTATTTTAAACTCTTCTGCTAAACTTCTTTCCTCCGTCCTGGGCTTTGAAATTTTCAAAGCCTGTATCTCTTCAAAGGGGCTTGCCATACTAGGATTAGATTCAATCATATCCCTTTGGACTTTCCTTGAATAAACTAAAGAAAAATACTAAGTGAGAGGGCTTTTTAGTAAATTATAAAACTGAATTGAACCGATCGGTTCGACCTGATTAATTCGGAATCAGTTATTTTATCAGTTTAGTTTCTTTTAAAAACCTTTGAACTTAAGAACTGTAGGGTTTAAGTCGGACCAGTTGGTTCGATTTGGTTCGACTTGGTTTAACTTACCAGTCTGACCCTTTTCAACTTAACCTAACCTAACCCACCCCTCGTCACTTCTTTTTTTTAATTTTTTTTCCAACTCCACTCCTCCAACCTTACTCCATTTTTTATTTTTTATTATTTATTAAATCTTTTATTTTTATTTTTATTTAATTCTTATATGACATTATTTATTTATTTTATAATTTATTATATATTTTTTATTTAAAATAAAAATTTTAAATATAATATATTTTTGATATTATAATTTAATAAAAGATTAACCAAAAAATAGATTAATAATTTATATATCTTATTATTTTATACTGATTCAATATTAATTTTATACTGATTGAACCTTTAAACTTTTAACCCATTTTTTTACCGGTTCGATATTCGATTTGATTTTTACAACATTACCCTCTCCATAATAACCTCCACTTTAGAGGCTACTGAGTCGAGTCCTAAACTAAATTCTCACCTTGAGGTTGTATTATTTCAACTACTGAGCAATGTAGTTTGTTCAATTTGAAGGAGTGCAAACTATATATCAATTATCAAAATAATAATATATTATCATAAAGATTAAAGGGTCAGAACAAAAATAACAATAAGAAGGCAACTCATTCATTTTCCTTCAGTATGCCAAATGCATTCTGATTTTTCAATTGTGTGTACTACGATTAATGATAAATACTGGTATAAATCTTTATATAAAATATTTATATAAGTGCTCTGGGATGAAGATATTGAAATAGATGGGGTGGCTCTGAAAATATGATTGTGATTATAACTTTGAAAGGGATTATGATAAGACCTAGTGCTCCGCGCCAACCCTATCCAGCTAAGACAGACCCGCAGTAACCAGTACCCACCCCCTACGGACGATGTTTAGGCTCCACCAATCATTTTCACTCCAGTTTAAAAAAAAAAAAGGTCCGTTGTGGCGTGGGTTGATTGATGCAATGCTAGTTGTAATCATTAATCATCCAAAATCTGAACCATTTCCCTGCTTTCTCTCTTGATACTAAATTTAGTTAGGTATGTTGTCCATTATATGTTATGAGTTGCGACTTGCGAGTTGCGACACATGCACCATAATTTTTCTTAGTGGAAGATACTGTTTCTGCGAATTGACCGCTTAATTAGCTGGCATTACAGTTTATACCATTCGCAATCTATATTGTATATATTAGCTTTAGAGAGATGACATGGACAAGTATAATACTTTTGGTTGGGCTAACTTTTGGGCTGTGGGCCCTTTTTGTATTTATCCTAAAAGCTGTGAGAGGACCACTCATCCCACCACTCCTGGTCTTCTTCTTTTACGAAAAAATGTAAAAACCTTTTGCTTCTCGACACATTTTTATTTTTAAAGCCCATTTAACCTGAAGCCAGCCTGCCAGATATATATAGAGAGAGAGAGAGAAAAAAAAAGACAAAGACGGAAAGGCCCACCAACACTATTTGGGCACACATACCTTAATGTTTACGGCATCAGATGTACGGCACGTCGTTTAGTTTCAAAATGATTGATTCCTCTTCTTTTTTTTTTTTTTTTAACCCTTTAGTTTTTCTCTTTTATCTCTCAAATTATGTTGGGAATATGTCAATGTTAATTCACTACCAAAGTTCAAATGTTATTTGTAATTCTTCATAAACCCTCAAATTTAGTATTCATACGGTACTTAATATGGAAGTAGACTGTACATATTAAAAAATTATTTACTTCTATTAACTAATACAATTAAAAGTTGTCATATTAGGTTAATCACTTTTATAAATTAAGGAGGAATTTAAGAAATTCCCATAGTTTCTTATAAAATGATACATGGTATTTACACCTCAATCTTATGAATAGAAGGCTTCACCTCATTTTAAAAAGAAGAAAAATCAAAGAGGAGAAGCATCTTGAAATACTATTAAAACTTTATGAGCATTTCATAAAGTCAAATTTATTTGAAATTTTTTTGTCAAATTTACAGAAAGAAAAATTGACCTCATATTAAATTTATAAACATTCACATGAAAACAATTGAAGTAACCTTCATAAAAACGAGTAATATGTGTACGTATATACATAAGAAATTCAATTAAACAACTCCTGCATAATAATAACAATAAAGAAAGGAATTAATGAATTCATTGAAAACAACAAACCATTCCATTATAATTATTATTGAATCCATGTCGTAACATTCTTTATTTTTCAGTTTATTCAATTACAAAATTTGTATCTATACTAATAAAAATAGATGTTACATAATTAAAACTGTGGATCAAATTTTGATTTAAATTATAAGAAAACTCATTTAATTTAAGTTTCACCATCTTAGTGATGTTGTGCATTTACATCTCAATAATTTTATCAATATTATTTCTTAAAATTTTAATCTCTACATAGCTATTATGGAAATCTCGTTAACATTTCAGCCGTAAGAATGTAAGATGGTGATAGTCTCCTTTTATGTTTAAATCATAGCACCAAAACAAAAATGGTTGAGAAGTCATTTTCCACAGTAGCATGGCTAATGTCACATTGTCTATGTGCCCACAAATGTTATGCAAGTGTGGGATAAAGCATCCTGTCCATCATTTTTCAAATTATAAAATATATTGTGCTATTATATTTAGTTGGATTGTGAGTTATTATTTTTTGTTGGGATTTTTATATTTTTATATTTTTTATTTCGATTTTTATATTATATTATTATATTCTTTAATTTCTATATTTTAAAAAATTAAAATTCAAAATTCAACTAAACAAAATCTTAATACATGCACCGCAAGAAAAAGATATTCTTAGACTTCGAATATGTGCAGTTCTAGATTCTATCTGAAAAAGGCCCAAGTGACATATTCCAAAATAACAGAGCTAAAGATAAAAAGGGGAACTTGGTGATTTATATGTTTTTTGTTCTTTTTCCTTTTTCTGGCGTCATCCACTTTGCGTTCTGTCGTGTACTTGCTACCCAAGATGCCGTTCGAATTTTCTCTAGGCAACTGAAATTCTAGTGTCGAACGTGTCTGAATTGAGTCCACCATACTTATGCCATATTGGGTTGAACTTTAGCTCATTTAGTTTCAGAAAAATACCAATGTTCTTTTAGTAGCAGTAAAAATTTTCATATGTGTAGTTTTTTTCATTAATTAAACATAAATATCTAAATATTACTCCGCAGTTAATACTGTGTCAAACTCAATAACTTTAAATTACATTCTGTAATCACAATAACAACTACAGTATTGCTGTAAGGGTTCAGTTCAAAATTGTTATTTGTTTGTATTTTTCAAAAATATGTCCACACCGTCTATAATTATTGTAATTCAATATGATTCACAATTTCTAATCTGTAGTCAATCTTTAAGGTGCACACTATTAATTTATAACAATTGCAGATAAGGGTAGGTTCAATGTCAAGACTGAAACTTGTGGGAAAACTTTGAAGGCTTGAACAATTTGGTTTGGGCCACAAAGATCCAAGTAATGTTCTTTGGTTAGTCCAAGTCTCTAGCTCATGAACAGGTCTAACATTTATTTTTTTAGCAAGCCTGAAATTAGAAGAATTATCAAAGTCAAATTACTGAAAGGCAATTTCTTTTTAGATGTATAAAAAAAGATTTATTGAAAGATGATGTATAATGTTTTATTTTAATTTTTAAGGTAACGTGAGATGTTTTTGTTTATAAATGCAGTATATGCTTACCATGTTTAATAATAATCGAAAAAAGAGTTTAAGGAAGTTTTTCTCCTTGCAACAGAAAACGACAAAACGAAAGGCTCACAATAATAAGAATCAATAATACCGAGACTCTTTGTAGTTTCGAGATTTTTGAAATACTTTCCTGTATTTCAAAAATTATACTAAATTCGCCCGTAGTTTTATATAATTTTCATCCTATTCTCCTAACGTTAAAAGAGGTGAAACTTACTAATGACTACTAGCGTAACATTTGCCGTTATAACTAATGTGAGAGATATATTAACATGATTAGTGATATGACAATTGACATAGAGATAAAGGTAAGGAAGTACAATGAAATTTCTTTTAAAATTTAAAAAGTATATGTGTAATATTTTTAAAATTAAAGAGATGAAATGAAATTTGGTTAGATTATAAGAGTAAAGTATAATTTATTATATGTTTTTAAAATATATAATAATATTTATAATATTTATATTTAAAATAATATTTGAATAAATTTTCAAAACTTTGAATAATTAAATAATTATTTCAATAAGATATATTTTAACATTTCTACTTTACTGTATATATAAATTTATAAATACTCAATTAATAATTTTTTAGTCATTTTTTAACTTTAATAGATTATTGTCTTTTTTTTAAATTTAAGTGCATATATTTTTAATATATGATAATTTTTTAGTTTGTATAATTATTTTTTATTTTTATTAATGTATTTAGTACTTTAAAATTAAAATGTGTACTTTAAAACTTTTTTAGGTATGTATTGCATGTACTTCAAATTTTAAAAATATAAATATAAATATAAATATAAATATAAAAAATTTTAAAGCATTTAAATATGATACCTTTTAATTAATTAAAAAATTTTAGAAAATTTTAATTATCTAATAATATTTTATCAAATTTGTATAAAAAATATATTATGTCAAATATATTTTTAAAAGTGATAACATTAGAAAAAAAGTTAAAATATTTTAAAATTAACTAAAATCCAAATTAATATCCTAAAAGCAATTCATTAGCTTGTAATTAAATTCGATTAAATCCAGATACAAGAAAGTTTTTGGAAAAACATTATTTTTCATTATAGGAATTAATAAATTTTGTATTTCCTATAAATGAATGACAAGATGAAGTAAAATCACTCGAATTAGTTTATAAATGAATTGGAAATATGTTTAGGTTACAATTTTTAAAAATATAATTAAGTTAAAAAAATTATAGTCAATTTTAAAATAGTTTTAATTTTATCACTTTAAAAAATATATTTTACAAAATATATTTTTATGAAAATTTTATCAAATATTATTAAAAAATTTTAAAAAAATTAAAATATTTAAAATATTTAAAAGATATCATATTTAAATGCTTTAAAAATTTAAGAAATTTTTATTTTTATTTCTAAAATTTGAAGTACATGCCATACATATCCCAAAAAATTTTTCAAAGTACATGCTTTAATTTAAAAGTACTAAATATATTAATAAAAATAAAAAATTATGCATATAAAAAATTATTACACGGTGAAAATACATGCAATTAAATTTAAAAAGAAAAACAATAGCCTACCAAAGTTAAAAAAATGATTAATTAATTATTTATGAATTCATATATATAATAAAGTAGAAATATTGAAATATATCTCACAAAAATAATTATTTTAATTATTCAAAGTTCTAAAATTTTATTTCAATATTATTTATAATATAACTATTATAAATATAAATATATATTTTAGAAAGGAAAATAGAATAAATCACACTTTACTTGATAATTTAATCAAATTTCATTTCACCCCCTTCATCTCTAAAAATATTACACACACACACCTCTCTTAAAGTTTAAATAAAATTTATTATATCCCTTACTTGTTACATAAACCACCACGTTTGTGCTACATCACTTACTACATTAACATGTTTTTCATGTTGATTGTCACGTCACATACGACGTCAACAGCCATGTGTAGGCCCACTTTTTTTAACGAGAGAAGGATATGATGAAAATTCCATTAAACTACAGGGAGGTCTGGTGCAGTTTTAAAAGTACAACGGGTATTTAAAAAATCCGAAAGTCACAGGAAATCCCAGTATAATTAACTCTAATAGTAACTTACTACTTTACACTAAGAAAGAAAAGTGAAAAAAAAAAGTTATGAGCTCTTAATATAATATTTATACCACTTCTAATTCTCCCAAAATATTAGACACTTAGTTACAACCTATTCCTTTTTAGTTAATTTGTTTATAAGATTCCTTTATTGTAATTCACTTTAAATTCTAGTTAATTAATTTCAATATATTTATGATTAGAATAAGACACAAAATAGAAAAGAAAGAGAAAAGATTCAACAAACTTACCTCTTAATCAAAGGGTATCATGAACGGTGATGTCTATATGCACGAGAATTAATGACGCAATTATTCACGAGGACCATATTTTAATACTGGAATTAATTTGGTAGTCTAACTAAAGAAATAAGTTAATAAGGGGATCAAGGTTTACAAAATCAAACCAGATGAGTTAGTTAGATCAAGTTAATCAAAAACTAACTATCATTAGTTCAATTCTTTTAAAAAACTTTTAAAATAAAAAATCAACCGGTTTATCAATTTAGTTAACTAACTAGTTTTTTAATTAAACCGTAAAGGAATACTTTCACTTTTAACTCATCTTTTTCACCATCGAGCTCCTAGTTGCTTTACTCTTACTCTAATCATTTTTTGCGATTGTCGTTTTATGCATGTGTTTTTTTGCCTATCATTGAAATCTTTATTCTTCTCTGTCTTTTCGTGTCTCCTTTCTCTACCTAGGTTTTCCACCTCTCTCCATCACCGTAAGACGTCTATACCAAAAGTCACCGCTATGCTTGTTCTAATCACTCACCACCTATTACTCGTCTCTACCTAGCTTCATCTTCAACCTCACCTTATATCATCTCCATCTTTAATCTCCCCTTTCCAATTATACCTATCTTTCACCAGTCTCTTGTTGTTTAAGTCCTTGGCCAGGCGGTCTTATATCAAGCTAGTTGTTAGACCCCTAAGTCGATACAGTAGGATCGTGCGAGTATTGGTGAGCCTTGACCAATACTTGACAAGCAAGTCAGCACAAGGAAAGCATGTTGACAAGAGAACAAGGTAAAGTCTTGCGAGTATGTGAGCAAAAGTCCCGAGAAACTTGCGAGTAAGTGAGGGATGCGATAAGTGTTGGCGAAGATCTCGAGAGTAGATGAGATTCGACACGCCTTGGTGAGATCTCTTTAATGATCTTCAAGAAGCACCTTCGGGGGAAGATTAGCTAGATCACACGCATGAGGGAGACATGTAAAAACACTAAGGCAGACGTGGGCAAGTGGGATCAGACTTGGTATGAATTTTAGTAGAATCTTGAGTTTTGCAGGGATTGACTTGTACTACACTCGGATGACCGAACCACGATTAGAGGACTTATTGTATGTAAGCATTAGATTGAGCTAATGTGCTATGTGGGCTTCGAAAAAGATCACTTAGCTTCATCAACGGATAAATATCGTGGGGAGATCTTCGATGATGTGGTAATACGAAGAGTTAGAGTTACAGTAGGACTCAACATCTAAAGATAGTATAGATCTTTGGGGATACGGATGATAGTTTCCTAGTCAAATGTAAACTCTATTCTTTTAATTGTAATATGATTTTGTCTTATCTGTTAGAGTCCTATTTTGATGGGAGGTATCATCCAATTGGTCCATGTGATGTAATCTGATAGAGATAGACGTGATCTTTAGCACAATCTTAGGAAGTGCAATTTAGTTAGAATTTGGATTATAACTTGACTTCTGAGTTAGAAGGCCTATAAATAGCGTATTCGAGCCATACTCTACTCATTCAATCAGAAAGAGCTTCCTTATATTCTTTTGAGGGAAAGTAATACAAAGGTTAGTAGTTTTATTGTATTCCTCGTGTTCTTTGTTGCTTACTCTATTTTCTTATTGCTTTCGTAGCATTATTATTTCGAGTGTGTGAGCAAAACACTACGAGGGTCATTGAGGGTTGAATCTTACTTAAGTGGATCTAAATGAGATTATTGTGTAAGGGTATTGACACTAGACTTCGGTGAAAGTTAGAGTTCTAAGGAGACCTTTGTATCAAATATCAGAGCTAACCCTTGCTTTCATCTGACCCCGCGCCGAGCGTCATGTGTCATTGGTGGAGTGACAATTGTTAGTAGGAACAATGTAGTAAGCATGGTAAGTCACCGTAATGAGGGTGTTACAAGGTTGGGTTGAGGAGTATGTCATGCCAAGCGCTCCAATAAAGAGTTGACATGGTGCATTAATCCCACATTGAATAGATAAGAAATAGTTTTAGGACTTATAAGTGTGGACACTACACATCCCTTTGAGACG
>JAOXYD010000007.1:10469789-10487972 GCA_028565735.1 Pinacopodium congolense
TGAAGTAAATATATTAAAATATATGTCTTTCAACTGGTTATTTTTATTATTCAAAATTTTAAAATTTTATCCTAATATCATATTTAATATAAATATTATAAATATAAATATAAATATTTTTAAAAAAATATATAATAAATTACATTTTATGATTTAATCAAATTTTATACATATTCCATGAACTTTGAAAAAATTTTATACTTACTCTTTAAACTTTTAAAAAATTTTAGTGCATTACTTACAGTGTCTTCCACCACATTAACTGTCACGTTAATACAATTGTACAGCCATCTCATTACATGAATCGTCAAATCGACTCCTCTACTACATTAGTCGCTATATCATATGGAATCCACTCAAAATAGTTTTTAAAGAGTTCTTTGAAATTATTACAAAGTATAAAGGGATTTAAGATATTTTTTAAAATATAGGGAAGTATTTAATAAATTAAAAAAAATTCGAAGGATCATTTGATAATTACTTTTTATCTTTTTTTATCTTTATTTTTTAAATATAAAAATTAAAAATAATATAAAATTTTCAAAAATTACATATAAATAAAATATAAAATATAAAAACTGAACAAACATATAAAAATTTATAAAATAAAAAATAAAAAAATAAAACTGTGCTTGAGAATCAACGTGGATGCCAGGTAGTTGTGCTGGCCAACCCGCCAGAAAATTCGATCCCTAGTGGACCCCCACAAGCTATTACATCTGAGCCGTACACAAATCGACGTGGAAACGTGTATGGTCATGAGCAATCAACGTGGACTTATAGGTTTAAAGCAACCCAAAGGATAACGAAACGACTTGACTTGATTGGGCTTTATCTTAGGTGCAGATGGAGCGCACCAACTCAAAAAGTAAAATTTTAATCTTATTATGTGGGTGTGGGACTACTTTCTCACCGTCCACATTTGACGCCACGTGTCAAGAAGAAGACCCATGATTGCATCAAGGCACCAACGTTTGACACCTTGGAGAACAACCTTTTGATTTTGTTCGTTGAAAGGTCGTAAACTGATAATGAGTGGGGACCGGGGAGGGCGAGGATCCGTTAGCTATCACAGTTTTCAGCCGTACGATCAATCGACACGAAAACTTCTGGTGGGACCATTTTCCCGACAATTGATTTAATGCGGTGTGATCTTTAGAAAGGGTAAGTGTGTTGACTCCATACTGCTAATGGTGGTGCAACGGCTGTTCGGTTCCTGTCGTGATTTTTTTTTTGTTTGTTTGTATATTCTCGATTGTAGTTCACATTATTACTATAATATTATTAATTTTTCGGAAAGAAAAGTCAAACCTCTGCAAACTCTGTTCGGTCCAGATTTGCCGCAGGCTTCTTCATTTTGGTTTCAGACTTCATTTTCCCAGATATTTTTTTATAATATATTCTATTAGTATTTTTTATTATCAACTTCCTATTTCTTAATTGTTTCTTTCGTGTGGAGGTAGAAATTTTCAATTTTCTATACTACTTGGCCCTGAAGGGAATAATTAAACAATTAAGTAATCTTGCGATTCATAGTTTTTGGGTAGCTAATCAAATATAATGTTTTCTTAATGTACATTTATTAGGGTAAAATTTTTTTTCTTACCCTAATAAATGTTACGTACGAGACTGATGGGAAGATGGGAAACGACAATACGCCAACACTCGTTTTCAAAGATAGATCGTGAAACATGTGATACGATTTTAAACTAAAGTTTATTTACAACTTCAAATATTAAAAAGTTAATTATTTAAGCAACTAAATAACTCTTCACTGGCGTAGTGTTTTTCCTCCCCTGAGTTCAACATTAGGTCGAATAAGAAGTGTTTATTTGGGCATGTAAGTTTTTGATCAATATTTCATATGTTCGTTACGGCCTTATTTAATTATTTTGTATTTTTTATTTTGTATTTTTTTAAAAATAAAAATAAAAATAGTATAAAAATTTATAAAAATAATATATTAATTTAATATAAAATTAAAAAATATAACATAAAAATTAAAAAAAAATATAAAATTTAATATAAAAATATAAAAATTACGATCAACATCTCAATTATCTTAATATCAGCCATATTTTGTTTCACACTATGAAAAGAAATGAAGAGCATGCTATCGTGGAGTTGATAAATTAAAGGGTCTTTAATTGTGAATGTCCATTTTTGGTGAAGTGACTGAACATCGTTCAATGTAAAACCAGTTACTTCTTGCCACGGAAGAAAGCTGGAATGAGGCTCACTTATTGTAGAACATCTTCCTCCGTACTAGAAGATCACTCGCTCTTGCTTACATATTATTTTAGGATTTGTTTGGTATATTTAATATTTAAAATTTTATTTTTTATTTTGTTAAATATAAAAATTAAAAATGATAATATACTAATGCAGAACGTTACAATCAAAAATAAAACACAAAAATTAATACAAATATATAAAAATTATAACCTACAAAATATTAAACAATTCCTTAATTGGAATTGAAGGTACTCCTAGAGTTTTGGGTTAAATTTAATCACTTTACACAGTGTCTTTTATAAGAAAATTTATAATAAAAGACATAAACTATAAAAATTGAGTTTACTTCTTTTAAAATATAATTTTGTCTTTAAATTACTTATGAAGAATTTTAAAAAAATCTTTTGATAAATACATGTTAAATTATTTAGACAAAAAAATAAAGTCTATACAATTACGTAATGCGATCACATAAAAACAACTCTTCGTAAAAAAATTAACAAATATTTTTTCATCACCAATATTTTTTAAATAATTTTTAATAATAAACATACTTTTAAATAAATAAAATCATAAAAAAAGGCTTTGTATTTTTTCAGTCAAAAGATCATTACACAATTAATAATTATATGTCTTGGTATGGTAAATACTAGTAAATTCATGGATAAGAAGTGATGTGTGATAAATTCGCCTTTCAAGATTTGAGTAATGGGGGATAGACTAGTTGAATACATCTCAAAGTTAAAATTTATGTTAAAATCTCCCCTCGTGATTGTAATTTAAATGTCTTAAATAAAGATTTCATTTTAAATTTTAAATTTTCATTTTTTTAATTAGACAAAAAATTAATAGTATACATGAATTTTACTTCGTGTACAGTTGATTTCAAAATATTTAAATGATTATTAGAACCCTCTTATGACTTTGAAAAATTTTAATTCTCACTTCCTTAAAAACTGAATTAGAATTTAAAATTATATTTTTACTTCATTTTTTTTACAAGGATTTCATGCAAAAAAATTGAAACTATATAACTATTTTGACGTAAAAACAGACCACTATGGGTAATGAAATAAATAAAATACTTTCACAACTCCTATACATATTTAAGTACGATTTTACCGAGATGGATATTGAATGCATCGTACAAATATTGCACGTTTAAAATTACAAAACTATTTAATAAATATTTAGTATATATATATATATTACAACACTAAAACTTAAATAGATGTCTAAAATTCGACAATTGTTTGAAATAATTGTATCTTTTGTTTTTATTCAAAAGATAAATTAAAAATTGTAACATGTAAAATTTAGATAAATTCTAGCTTATTTTCAGATAACTTGTTAATATATTTTTAATAAGATAAATATTTAAATTAATAACTTGTTTAATTTATTAAAGAATAAATTAAATATCTATTTTGTTAAAGTTATATTTATAAATAAAATTAACTCGAAATCAAAACGAGTTTTCATGAATCTTCATAACTTTATAGGGTTTTTTTTTTTTGCTAAAATGTAAATCAAAGAATATATTAAAGGTTTTACAGACAGAGCTACCTCCCACTTTGCTTAACTCTCACACAGCCGACAAGATCATCACAAACATTAAAATAAAATGACTGCTACGCAACTAGCAGTTCATTTTATCAATTATTTTTCATAACTTTATACTTACAAATATGAGCATTTTTATATAATTCTCGTTAATTATATTTAAAAACTTCAATGCTGGTATAGGTTTTATTATTTTGTGAAGAGTATTTTATTTATAACTATAAAATATAATAAAATTTTTAGTTTTATAGGACTTAGATTTTAGTACTTTTATGATATATTTAACTTTAATAAAACAATAAATAATTGTGGGATTTGTTTGATTTACATTTAATTTTGTACAATCTTGTAAATTAAACTTTATTTAATTGCGATTCAGTTGAATTTATATTTCAAGCATAACAATTAACTAAACATTTTTAGTTTCATAATGTCATCTTATTGACATAACTTTTTTTTTTTGACGCAATAGAAAGTAAATTATCCATGAAACAAGATTGCAAAGTTTGAAAATTAAAAAAAGTCTTGAACAAAATTGTAACTTTAGGCCATGTTTAGTTGGGTTGTAGGTTTTAATTTTTTGTTGTGGTAGTTGTATTTTTGTATTGAGTATTGTGTTTTCTTTTTCGATTTTTGTTCTATATTAATATGTTTTCTTTATTAATTTTTGTATATAAAAAAATAAAAAATTAAAATAGAATTAAACATACCCTTAAGAAACACTTTGAAATTAGTAAAAATTATAGTATGTATCAGTGTCACGAACCCTAATTCAATAATAACCATGAACCACGATGAAAGAGTTGAATTTTAAACGAAATTAGTTTCTCCCTATACCTCAACTTCCAGTTTTTAGGAGAAAGAGGTGAGCTTGGATTTGACTAATTCATAGAGTAGGAAGAGGGATACCTTACTGAAGAGTTCAATTAAATTCTACTAATTGAGAAAGAAGGGGCGTAGCGTTCCCTACCAAATATGAAATTAAGGCATAAAGTTCCCTACCAAATATGAAATTAATCTGTCTGTCCAACCATCTTTTATACACGACTTTTGTAAGGAAGGATACGAAGATATAAGTTGAATTCCTATTGTCATGTAACTTTTGTTCTTAGTCTAAAATTAAGGATGATTCGAACATGTTATTATCGGTCCCTAATGTTTTAGATAAGGAATGGAGCCATAAATACGACAACAGTGGACCAAGGCACATGAACTTGGAAACTTAAGTTTCTGGCTGACGAACCCCTGCGTCTAAAGTGTTACAAGGACCCATTTGCAATACAGCTAATAGTAGGGTCGATTTAATTTTTCTTCTTTAAAGCAACCTTGATTTCCCCTCCTCATAATTGTAGGATTCCACGTATTCTAGATGTTAGTCTGCAGTTTTTTCTTAACGAAAATATACGTTTAGGAGGAGTTCATAACATATTTTAAGTTTTTTATTATAATTTTTAGTTGTAATTATTGTATTTTTGTATTGAATTTTGTATATTTTTATAAAATTTTACATTATTTATTTCGATTTTTATACCCTATTAATAGGGTTTTTTTCGACTTTCTTAATATTTTTTTATTAATTTTTATATTTAAAAAATTTAAAAACTAAATCCGAAAACATAATCATTTTCAAACGCTCCTAAAGTAACTGGGAAAGTTGAAAAAGAAATTGAAACTGCACACCTTAATTTATATGACTTTTTTTTGGTTAGGGATAATAACATATCTACATTTTATATTATCTAGACAAATATGTTTTTTAATATATGTCTCAAACACTACTTTTTTTTTTTTACGCATGAGATAATGTATCTATCAGCATTTGATGAATCTTTGAAATTTATTTATTTATTACTTATTATCACGCTCACATTAAGGGAAGTCATCCACCTAAAGCCTTAAGATCTTGGAGTACTTGAGTCTAGAAAGTTACCACCAAAATATATATATATATATATATATTTCTAAATTCTTCGTTTCACTTTGATCTTTCCTTTGTTCCTTATATTTATGTTTTCTTGAAAAGCATGGACGTAATCCAATTTGTGAAATAATACCATCAAACTTCGTTTTTGTTAGAATTCACAAAGCCACTCTTCTCCCAAGGGGCAATCTTCCCATACGAAGTGTCAAAAAGTTACTTGACCTAAAAGTTTAGCTTGTTAAATGAAATTTAGAAATTGATCTCATTATTTTGATATATATTATGAAAATATCAAAAAATTATTAAATTAAGACTAATATAACTTAAAAAATTTAAATAAATTATTTATTATTTCACGAAGTCTTTTCATGTAACATTTTTTTGAATAAAGTAAGAATATATTACATATTAAGCTAATACAAATTAAACTTTTAAAGATAGATTAATTATGATAGACACGTTTATTTATATAAAACATGAAGGAAAGATTAATTAGCAATAGTAGTAATACGATTAAAATTTAAGACTTGTCAATTATAAAATCAAGATAGAATTTAAACAATCCATTCAATCTAAAAATTTAAACTATTGCACATGGTTTAACAATGAATCAATATTGTCCAAATGCAAATAATCAAAACCCTAAAAAACTTTAGATTGGGGTTAGGACACACTATGATTGCATAATTATTTTTAGGTATAGATTTAAATTGAAATTGTTAATTAAGGGGGCATTTGGTTTATCTTTTCATTTCTGTTTTTATTATTATATTTGTGTATTTTTCAAATTTTATACTATTTTTTTTATTTTTGTGTTGTATTAGTGTTTTGTTTTTTAGATTTCTATACTATATTTTTTTAGTTTTTATATTTAGAAAAATAAAAAAAAACAAGAATAAAATTTTTTATCAAACATACTCTAATTTTACTAAAAAGGAGTTAACATGCTCTTAAACGTATTCAATAAGTTAAAGATTACTCCTGCTAACAAAATTTTAAAAAATAAATAACAATTCAGACGCATTCAATATAACATTAACAGCATTAAGTTGGAAGGGGAAGGTGTTTTTGTAAATCCCCTCCCTGTATTAGTGGGGAGGAGCCCAAGGAGGCCATATTCCCCGGATCGCAATTCCCAAGTCACGTCCTTTGTGACAATGCTAACTCATTATCTAAAATATTATTGCTAGACAGCCCCTTTAATTATATAATACATGCAAATATAATACTATATGTACAACATCTACCATTATATGGTGACAATGCCAAGAACTGACATGAAATTGACGAATTGAACGAGAAATAGTACCTAACTCACTCTAATATATCGACACATCCATTAAAAATAAAAATAAAAATAAAAATAAAAGAGTTGTTTAATATTATTGTTAATTATAATTTTTTATTATAATTTTTGTATATTATATATATTTAATTTTTATAATATATTATTACGTTATTTTTTAATTTTTTACTACTATTTTTAATTTATATATATATATTTTTAAAAAGAAACCAAACAACCTGAAAAAGTGAACAACCTGGCTGTCACCTACTGCACGCAATCTGGTTGCAGGAAGGGTTCTTGTAAGTAAAGGTTGGAGGTTACAAAGAAGTACTGCCCAAGAATTCTCATCCACACAAACGACATACAACATTCAATAAGCTAGTGGGTCTGAACAATAGTTTAATCCAGTAAATGCTGTAAATGAAGTTATCTCACTCACTATTTATATTTATATTTCCCTCATGCAAAGCAAGCACGTTGCCACCTCAAAGGCAGCCCATGTCTCACTTGCCACCTAACTTGCCATGAATGGAAGCTGCTAGTAGGGTACCTAGCACTTAAATCCTACAACCCGCAGCTTGCTTTCTACGGGCAATGAAACCCTCGTCAATTTTGGCCTCCAAAATTTCATTTACCTGACAGGATTCCTCAGTGTTATGTGCAACGTTTCCCAACCTATAAAAAGGTATCTGCTTCCTAGGGCCTACCTTCAGTTTTGCAAACATCTGGTGGTGTCATGCTGGTCTACCAGTTTTGGTTCCCGCAGCTCTATTGCAGTATCGGCAACATATGTGTGGCTTGTACTGTTCATGACCCTAGCAAGAATCAAATAGTTATTGTTAGCCCATTTGCATAGTTCACATCAGAGTCGGCTCGTAAAGTTTAGCGGCATAATCCGGACCAAGTGCTATTGATCATTTGCTTAAAATCCAGGGCCCTAGCATGTTACAGTCTATTGATTTAATCAAGAGATTAATGAGCACTTTATCAGTATCCTCAGGTTGTGGTTAGTCAACTTGATCTGCAACTTGAAACAGCAGGAAATGGAAATTCTTCTTATCTGTAGCTACTGTAATACTCTTAATATAATTTTGAGTCTGTTTAATTGGATTGTGTGTTACCTTTATCAGTTTTTTTTTATTTTTATATTTTAAAAAATTAAAAAATTAAAAAATTAAAAATTTAACTAAATAAGGGTTAATATGATTATCCAAGAACAGTAATAAATATGTTATTTAAGGAGATGTTTAGTTGAATTATAAAATGTGATTTTTTGTATTTTTATATTAATATTTAATATTTTTATGTTATATTAATATGTTTTTTTTTAAAATTTTATATTAAAAAAATTAAAAATTAAAATCTAACACATTTGATATCACTTTTCGTTTCTATTTTTAATTTTTATTTTTGTGTATGTATATTAGTTTCTGTGCTGTTTGTATTGATTTTTGTGTTATTTTTTAGATTTCTATCCCGTATTAGTATCTTATCTTTTTTTTGTTTATGTACTATTTTTATTAATTTTTATATTTTTTAAAATAAAAAACGAAAAATAAAATTTACATTAAAACCAAACAAGCTTTAATTAAACGAGGCTTTACTTCCATGTCTGATCATCTCCTTGACCAGTTTCAAGATGTACCTGACTGCAAAATTTATTGGCTGCATGTACCTTTCACTGTTCATTACTGACTACTGAATACTGATTCCTGCCTTGGCAGGGAAAGCAGTACATGGTCCCAAAGAACAAAAATATAGTTCGTGCACGCGGAAAAGAACTGAAAGAAATGAACAAAGGCCACATATTTCTCAGGGTCCGATCACTCTTAACGTGATTTTCTATGGTCCTGCTTCTTAATGGCCAGGGGCCTCACGACCCCTCTATATTTATAATTCTGCAACATTAGAAACGACAAGGAAACTGGTTATCATCTGCCTATCATATGTTTTTACCGACAGTGTCCTGCTGGTGTACGAGTAAAAAGTGAAAATTTAACTCTTGCCACAATAGGAATTGGATATCTAATCTATCTGAGAAGCCAGAATACTTCTGAGCATTCATTCCAACGTCATGTGTCTACCTGCCGCAATAAACCTAGATTTGGTCCCAAATAGAAGCGCTATTCTTAGTACAAGTTTGCAGCTGTGGCTCTCTTCCACACCACAAATAAAGAGCATATTTGGTGTTGTTTGTAGTTTTAGTTTTTACCTTAATATTTACCTGAGCTTCATATCTTCCATGGATTACTAGGCTTGATTTTGAAAGGATCATAGCATCATCATTTTGTTTCCATTCTCGTGCAAAACATTCTTCATGAGCTGCTATTGATAGAATTCGTACCTGATCTTTTCGAAAACAATATCAGATGATCGGTTAATTCCGTTTGCATGAGCTGCAAATGAGTTTTAAAAATGCTATCATTTTTAAAAAACGTTTTTTAAAAAATTTTAAATATAAGACAACGAATTAATCAGTTTATATGTTCTCCAGGTGAATTGCTTTTTTGAGACTAATACTTCAAATGAGTTTTACTTGCTCTCCTCTTCCAATCGAAATTTACAGCTACAATATGAATGTTGAGCCAAAAGCCGAACCCTTTCTCTTTCAGCTTTCAGAGTTTAGATCTAATCAATCATTTGCAATTGCAGATAGTGATATAATCGATGGAGAGTTGATATAATGATCATTGTCAGTCTTACTGTCAAAAATTTACAGGAATTGGTTATCTATATTGTCATAATTGGACTCAGCCACCAAGATTATCAAAGCACGACATCTCTTACACGTCTTTGGCTACATTAGCAATAAATTGAGTAATCTTATATAAAATATTCTTTTATTTAAATAGTTATCATTTAAAATATATAATTATAATTATATTTGAAATAAATTAAAAATTAAAAATTAAAAAAAAAATATTTTAATATAATAATTTTATAAAATTAAATAATAACAATAATACATCAATAATTTGTAAAATATTTATATCAAAATATCTTTTAAAAAATAAAAAAATAATTTACATCATCGGAGAGTTAATATAATGATCAGTGCCAGTCTTACGGTCAAAACATTACAGGTTATTCAAGCAATAGGAGGTAGTTGGTTATCTATATTATCGTAATTAGACTCAGCCGCCAAGATTATCATCGTACAAGATCTCTTACACGTCTCGTCTCCTTGTGTATTCAGCAATAAATTTATTAACTGTAATCACCAAGCAATTACTTGCATTAGAATAAGAAGTGTAAGATTCTTCTTTTTCAAGATTGTAATAACTTGGAAACGATATATGGTACATGTATGCGAGGGAGCTTGATATGATATTGATGACGATGAAGGGCAACGTCACTTTCTTTGCGGGGAGAAGCATCCTGTCGTCAACCCTCAGTGCCACATATCATTTTCAAGTCAGATGGGAAGTATCTAACCTTCCTTTGGCATTGAATAGCGGAAGGCAAGGAAAAACTACACTTCTCATTCAACCACTTCCTGAATTCATGATGGTTCTTCTTTAAATATTTTATTTTTTCTATTTAGCATAAATACAAGTGATATATAATATCGTAATTAAGGTACTATATATACACATGACCGAGGTTTCATATAGTAGACTCCAAGTAAATTACATTAAAAAAAAAGTAGGTAATTACAAATTATATCAGCAGATCCCGTCAAGGTATATTAGCAAATCCCAATTTACAACGTTGCATATGATGCAATTTCCACTCATCCATTGCCACCTACTACTTGCATATGGTTGATAGATATGGGGAGAACAGCAAACAATCTCCATTCCTTAAACAACCCCTCCAGAAATCGCAGAAAAAAAAAAGAAATGATTATTTGGTTATCATATCAATGGCTTTACCTCAATAAACATAAAAACCCATATGGTTATGTCATGGGGTGGCGTTTACAAAATGTAAGCCCATGATTCCAATGGTAGAAACTTTTTGAGTTAGTGAGTCCCTCCAAATTTCAACTGATTTTATATATTGATACTAAATACAGATTAGTTGGTTCCCTGAATCAAGCAATCCATGGCCTGCCTACAATTCCAAGGTCATCAATGACTCCTTAATAACTTTCATGTTTATGGATATTCCAAATCGTTCAGAGACGGATGTACAAATTGGTGTAGACAATAATCTATACAATGCATAATTCTATATGCTTGCTTCTCAGGGTATGAAGTTCATCCTTTCCCTTTGTACAAAAAGTGGACAAAAGTTTGTTCTTGCTAGTTTATCTCAAGGGCCAGATCAATCCAGGAATTCAGATTTATGTCATAAAATGCATAGAGAACCCAACACGAACGTTCATAGCTAATTACAATTTTTCTTGTAGAAAATGGTAAAGTTCCTTTGCCATCAAAGAAGGTTATTCTTCTTGTGGTACAAGGGCGCCTGGAACCTCTGAAAAAGTTGAGTACTTTTCCATTTCTGCCTCACTGAGATAAACCAGAAATGGTATCTTTCTATCCAAACTTGCAGAGTTCAAGGAATTCATCTCGGCGTCAGGGAAACCAGTCAAGAAACCAGCAGGTGCATACCAAACACCCTTCCTTTTAGTTAGTGCACATCTACAGTCAACATCTCGGGTTAATTTGGTAGAATTGGCATAAACGCGTGAATTGTACTGGGATTCATTCACCTACATGTTCCTTACAAGCATGCTATACACCATTCAACACAAACCTGGGGCCTCGTATCCCTAAGCAACCTGTGCCTGGTAGTTGAATGATAATAAAAGATCAGTTTAATCCAATTCTGTGTAATGGTATGCATACCGACAAGATGCCGACAATCTGTTCTATATTGAAAGCCATGTAAAAGCTCAATGAGCTGGTGCAAATCTTGGTTGAATATCATACCATCCACAAAACAAATATCCAACAATGGGGACTGATGCCTTAGCTTTTAACATTGGAAGGACATCTAACTACACAAAATAAATCAATTGCTCATAAAAGACTATCCAGACAGCCACGTGAATGATAGCGAGATTTCGGTAATCATGCATAGTTCCATCACTTTGTCGCAAGCCATTTATATCTAGAAGGTGATAGCGAAATCGACCATACCAAATAACCATGCTGGCATCTTGATTGAACACAACTGAAAGGGGACCAGCCCATGTAGGAGCAACGGCAGCACGGCGCGTTTGGCTCTGCCAGACCCATTATGGCAGCATGAACTATTCTTGTGGCGGCAGAAGCTCCTCCAACGACCACAAAATCATCTACTGAATCAACCACACAAAATTTTAGTAATAATTACTAATTTTTTAATAGAGGATACCCCATCTAAACAAAAAAAATCTGTAGCAAGTTCTGTGCGATAAAAGAAATCAGACATAGTAATATATGGGGGATAGAACAGGAGAACAGAAACATTGAACAAACATTGTCAAGAGCCACAAAAAATATGCCACAAGAAAGGTTAGGGAAAGGAAGAAATATATTGATAATAATGCAATGAAATTTAATTAGAAGAATATTATTGTGAAATCCACAAATACATCTATTAGAGATGGACAGAATACTCGAACAGATGTTTAGGTAGTATCAGAATCAACACAAATCTCCACCTTGTTAAAGATTTGGAAGTTTCTTTCTATAAGGTTTTGAATAAAATGCAATAATCATCATACTATAGTCAACCATCAAAACCAGTTCCAAGGAGAGTATTCACTTCCCAAAGACAAGCCTGTCCAAACCTAAAGATGTTGAATTAGACTTCGATTTCATATGATCTTCTATATGGAGAGGAAAGTCATCAAATCCTTAAAATTGCATAATTCAGACAATTATGCAGCAAAAGTAGACATAGTGAAGTAACATACAGCACTCATGTAAATGCTAAAATCCATGCATACAAGTGATAGTGCAAACCTACCAAACAGAAAAGAAAAACAGTTGATATGAAAAGCTGCTGCTCCACAAACATAATTACCAAGTTAACCTGGCCAATGGGGGTGGGGATTTTGATATCATTTGTTCGTACTCTCGGCAACAGCATATGATGCCACGTGCTATATTTTGCTCCTCTATCTTGACATTTGAGGTTTCATTGTTTGTCACTTTCACGTCTGACTCAACTGAGTTTCCTTTAAGACAAGGGTCATGGTTATTGAAGCTAAGTTATATCCTTAAACATGGTTTTGCCAAAATTGAATGGACAAAGAGCTGAAATAACATTTGAAACAAAGAAAATTTTCTAAAACATTTTACAACATGGTGACAAGGAGAAGAAGAAACAGTTTGAAGTTTTACAAACACATCAAAAACACATGCTTTTTCAAGTCTTCTACATTTTTAAGGTTGAGGGTTGTGGCATTTATATAACCATTTGGTATCTCAAAAATTTCAGTCATAGGCTAAAAGGGAAGTGTCCTAAGTGTAATTGTAATGAAACAAGAGCAAAAGCAATATAAGTGCACAACAGGTAGAGCATCACATGAAAAGCACAGAAAGGCATTTTTACTCCATAGTAATAGCATACTCAGGCTATCAAGCATGAATAAAGCATTACATCAACAAATACAAGTACAATTAACAAGTAGATAATTGCTTTAGCCTCCTGCAAATTTCCATAGACTATTTGGTGTATTTATGAAGTGAGCCAAAAAGTTCTCCTAGCATCAGCATTGTAATTCATCTTCGGCCAGTCAGGATACCCAAACCAGAGCAATCAACAATAATCGCCTGCCAATTGATTTTTCCAGCTCATTAGGCAATGTCGTTAGCCACTGACCTCCATTCTGCGACAGTGTTAACATCAGAAATAGTTGATACCACAAGGATATGTCCGGTTGGATCAAAACTTTCTCTAGTCTGTTGTTCATCATAGATGCTTACAGATTTGTCCTTGAATTTCCATTAGTCATTTGACTGAAAGCAACTGAAAAGTCCACAAGTAAAACAAACAGTACCTAGCTTAAAATTTGTATCACAATTTGAACAATATTAAAAAAAAAAAAAAAAGAAGTCAATTAATCTTATGTTTATAATTGATCATGGTATGTCACTGGATACACCATATCACCCAATAGCCATATATCTGCATTTTCAGAAAAAGGACATAAATTGTTTATAGAGGTGTATGACACATGCATATCATATTATGGTTCTCAAACCACTCTAATGTAGGGTCCTGAATCATTAGTATGTCATTTTGTTCCGGACGTGGACATCGCAAATTAAAGACAGGATAGTTCCTGAATGCCAGAAATTTTTGGTATTTTCAGAGTGAGAGAAGATACAGTAACCAGTCACTTATCAAACTGGCCCCTCTTTTCAGCATAAAAAGTTAACTGGGTATTGCAAGCAGAAAGATTGAAAACGTCTTGGATTTTCTATTCATAAAGCTACAAAATTTTGCATCTAAAAATCAGATACCTTATCAGTGTTTCGTCTAATGAAATCTTGAACTTGGAATTTGCACAGTAAATTAGCCAATCATGATTCGAACTTTTCTAAAGAAAAAGCCCTGGTAAATGCAGTTCAATTGCAAAGATGCATTACTCAATGTCACGCAAGAAATCCTATCTATTCATCTTTGTAATTGCAATTTAATGAGCACTTCAATTCTCTTTTCTACGAAATACGAGCAAATCCTCAATCCCATTATGAAAGCAAAGTCCTTAACATCACAACTACGACTATTAGCAAGGGACACACGACCAAATTAAACAAAATCAAGTAATTAGCCCCTCTCAAATATTGTTCGACTACCTAAGAATAAACTTAGATTCTCATAGAAACTATTGAAAACCCCAGATCAGCATTGAAAATATAAGATCCTGGGATAAATAAAATACAGAAGCAAGAGAACAAAAAAAGAAAAAATCCTTCAATTCACCATTAAAGATCAGAACTAAAGTTTACCTTGAATCCGGTGGGAAGCTTATCGGCAAGAGAGGCCGTAGAGTTTCAACAAGACTTAGGGAATAAGGTGTTTGATAACAATGGAGACGGCGTCGAAGAGAGAGCAGCATAAGCCGTGGATACCCTTTATGATATTGATGGGTTTTGTGAGAATTTAGAGTTCTGTGGAAGTTCAAACCTTTGAAAGAGTCAACGCAGTGGAAGCAGAGTCATAAAATCCACTCAGATTTTTGGTCTTTGCGACAAAAAGTCAGAGGCTTCCTCGCTCTCTGGAATTAGAATGTCATAACTTAAGGCCCGCTTTTCCCATTGTTTTTCATGAATTTCTGATTTTTGGACAAAGTCCCTCATGCAATGCCATACATTCCTCATGGGTTTGTTTACAACTAAAAATTGGAATTAATCTTCCAGTCATAAATATAAGGAAAAGGGAAGTAATATGCAATAGCATTATGAATATAAAGTAATTTTTATTAAATTAAGTGTTTCAAAATTAGATGAAAAATCGCAGTTGCAATTTCTATATTATGGACAAGGTGTGAGCTTTTCTATTAATGATTTCATAATTATTATTCTTAAAATATATTAATTAAATTATTAAAACATGTAATAAGGATAAATTGTATGTTTCAAATTTCACTTTTATTTAAAAATTGAACTTTGCTTATTTAAAATATTAAAATTTTTTGAAGAATTCGTTTCAATTAAATTCACATATAAATTCTTTAGAAGAAAAGGTGATGCCTAAAATCTGATATAGACTGTAGAGTGCTTGTGTAGCATATGCCTAAAACAAGATGATTTCATTACTTTTTGAGTACTGAGCTATGCAATGATTTAAATCCACTGAGAAAAAAAATGGAAAGGTTGATAGGAACTGTTTTGGTTTTCATGAACCAGAGATTACACGACAAAATAATAACAGAAATAACAGTTGCCCGTTTATCCAACAACTATGACATTTATGTTCATTCTTGAACTCCATTGTCGCTTTTCGATTTGAGTTCGTGTCATTTTCTTGTTTTTATCTTACGAAAACAGAAGTTCAACTGTTTTCTTCGCAACGGTTTCCAGCACTTGAATCGTTGATCTAGACCTTTTTCTTTCTTCTCAGATGCTATTTTCCCTAACATCCCTTGTCCACTCAAACCATATTGCTTCAGAGCTTTGCTTACTCCTATAAATACCTTCTTGTCATCCTCCAGTGCACTTTACCATAAGTATTTGCAGTAGCAAGAACCATGTTCAGTGAGTGAAAGCGGCTTCAACATCTCCTAAACCTCTGAGAATCAAGTTTCCATCACATATGACAAATCCTCAAATTCTTAGCTACTGATATGATATAGTCTTTGCTTTGCAGAATCTAGCGATCCTACAAGCTACAGCTGACTTTTCAGTATGCATTGTCGTTAAACTTTCCTCTTTCTTCCCCTTCTATGTCATGCAAAACACTCCCAGGCTCTGGGACAGGACAACTTCCTTCAACGATCCTAAGTCTCATTGTTATTTCCTTTAGTTTCTTAAGACCATGCCTGTAATGTTGTCAGGTTTTGCACCAGCTACAAAAGCACAGGTCATCTCGTCTACTTCAACTACTCTTCATGCGTGAGTTTTCTTGATTCCCCGGGAAGTCATCGCTGGTCTCACAGAAGCCACTTCCTTTCATGTCCAGGCAACAGCAGAAACATTTTACAAAAGAATAGCATTTGCTCAGTTAGCTTGACATCACCATCGATGCTACAAGCTCTAAGAAACATTCTTCAGATAACAACATTTGACGTAGCATTTTCTGGAGTTGACCTTCTCGACCATATCAATCAATCATACAGCCATTATGTGAACTAGATGGCTTTATCTTGAACGTGTGCTCATTTATTGAACTATTCATGCATATCATTATTCAATCATCACAGCATGAGTACAGTCATATAAAAGTGAAATAAAAAGTGTTCGTCAGGTCTAATTCCAGGCTCTTTCATCGTTGAAGTCCAGTAAATAAGGCTTCTTTTTCTCGGGGCAATCGTTATAAGATGAGTGGAGCCAGTTTAACATTTCCAGACTTGGGATAAATATTGGCGAACCATTGTCAATGCAACCCTTCAAGATACGGAGAATATCAAATGCTCGTGCAGCTTTTACACAAGCTAAGAGACTTATGCTGTTCTCATTTGGTCTCATTCCCTCTCTTCTCGACTCCTTTTAAGTAAGAGTCGAAGCTTAACAAGGCAACTCAATTCTATAGCTGACAGCCATTCTCCATCATCTCAACGAACAAGCAATAGCATTTCATGGTCTAATCCGATTCAACAAGGACTCGATCGTCTTATTTCACATGAAGGCGGGTGGGATCAGAGTGTGACTAAAAAGCTCGCAAACATGGTGAATTATGATAGAGTTACACCACCCATGACTGCAACTTCTGGCCAAGTCTTGAATGGAGTGGCGTGAATATTCGCAGTTACATGGTAATATCAGTAGTCTGCAACTAAACAAAGCAACATGAAGATAAATGCTGGCAACATGAACCGCCGTACGACGAGGCACCGAACAACCAACTGTAGCCAACGAATTAAGCAGAAAGCCAAGTCGTGAAAAGCACTGGTACCTGCCACCTACCCTTTTACACTGAAAATGGATGATAAGTACTGCGTCTCATCAATCCCTCTTTTTCTATTTCACGCATCTTCCTAACATTTGCTCGCTTGGTTTGGTTGATCTAGCTAAAGTTTGATTCTTATCAAAGTTTGACCCTCATGCAGTATTCTATAAAAATAGAAACTCTCTACAACAGGTATGGCATTTTTATATGCAAATTTTTCTTTTGAACAATTAATTTATTTTAAAAAATCGAAGGTGTAATAAGTGACAATGATTTCATAATGCATTGGTTAGAGTATTATAAAATTTTTATTAATACTAACTGCATGAAACTATATGAAATAAGAAAAAAAAGAAGCAGAAGAAGGAGAACTAGATGCACAACGAACTGCATGTGTTGCTAACACAAGATCACGTAGAAGAAGTGAGAAATTGGTGTCTAATGAATTGAAGTAGTACAACAAGCTTATTTTTACTATGATATATTTGCTTAAACTCGTGTATCTTTTGTCTACCAATGTATGAGACATCTTCATTGTGCGAATTGCTTGTTAGCAGGGGGTAAAAAAAAAAAATTGTGCACAAAAAAATAAAGAAGATAAAAGATTGTCAAGAATGGGATTCGAACCCATGCCCTTTCGGACCAGTACCTGAAACTGGCGCCTTAGACCAACTCGGCCATC
>JAOXYD010000007.1:10488072-10498975 GCA_028565735.1 Pinacopodium congolense
AGAATGGGATTCGAACCCATGCCCTTTCGGACCAGTACCTGAAACTGGCGCCTTAGACCAACTCGGCCATCTTGACTTTGTTGATGCTGTTTGATCTAAACCAAATTTATTCGCATAATTGTTGGTGTTCCCGCGCTTTTCAAAAGCTGATTTCTCAGACTTCTTCTCGATCCTCCAAGCTTCATGTAATGAATTCTCTCATCGCGAAACTTCAAACTAAACTACTCTCACTCTCCCTTGGCAGACTTATCTCATCACTGGCGCTTCTGAAAGACCCATGTTTCATCGAACCCACTAAACATGAACACCACAATCCTAATTCTTCTCTTGACCCTTTTCACGTCTTCAGCGTTTACTCAAAAACCGCTCCCTGCACCATCGAGAACACAGAAATCTTGCACACCCATTTGCTTAAGAATGATCTACTGGACACTAATATGTTCGTTTCTAATTTTTTACTCGATTGGTATTGTAAGTCTGGTGATATGTTTAACGCGGCCAAGTTGTTTGACAGAATTCCTCAACCAAATGCGATTTCTTGGAATATTATGTTTTCTGGTTATAACAATAGATTGAGATTCGAGGATTCGCTGAAAACCTTTTGTAGGATGCATATTCTAGGGGTTGAGGCGAACGAGATCTCCTATGGGAGTGTTCTTTCCGCTTGTGCTAATCTGCAAGCATGTGTTTTCAGTGAACAGCTGTATTCTGTTGCAATAAAAAATGGATTTTATTTTAATGGTTATGTTAGGACAGGGATCATAGATGTATTCTCCAAAAGCGGTAAATTTGATCGTGCTTTGCGGGTGTTTAAAGATGTCTCTTGTGGGAATGTGGTATGTTGGAATTCCATGATCTCTGGGGCTGTTAGGAACGGGGAGAATTGGGTTGCTTTGGAATTGTTTCGTCAAATGTGTCGCAGGTCTATGGCTCCAAACAGTTTCACCTTTTCAAGCATTTTGACTGCCTGTGCTGCTCTCGGAGAAATTGAGACTGGAAAAGGAGTTCAAGCGTGGGTAATTAAATGCCGTGTAAAGGATGTTTTTGTGGGAACTGCCATAGTTGATCTGCATGCAAAATGTGGGGATATTGTTGAAGCTGTCCAAGAATTTTCGCGAATGCCATTCCGCAATGTGGTTTCTTGGACTGCCATCATAGCAGGTTTTGTTAAGAATGATGACTCCATCTCTGCTCTCAAATTTTTCAAAAATATGAAAAAAATGGGAGGGGAAATAAACAACTTTACAGTGACAAGTGTAGTTACTGCTTGTGCTAAGCCAGACATGATCAATGAGGCAATGCAAGTTCATAGCTGGATTTTAAAAGCTGGATTCTGTTTGGATCCAGTGGTAGAAGCTGCTTTGATTAATATGTATTCGAAAATAGGTACCATCAATTTGTCAGAGGCAGTGTTTAAAGAAAGGTCTGATGTCAAGAATAGTGGTCCATGGGCGGTCATGATTTCTTCTTTTTCTCAGAATTACCATCCCCAGAGTGCAATTGAACTGTTTTTGACAATGATAAAGGAGGGTCTGAAACCCGATCAAGCTTGTTATTCAAGTGTCTTTAGTGTCATAGACTCTTTGAGTTTGGGGAGACAACTCCATTGCTACACTCTCAAAAGTGGATTTGTTTTTGATCTTTCTGTTGGTAGTTCTCTTTTCACTATGTACTCAAAATGTGGAACTATAAAGGACTCCTACAAGGTTTTTGAGGAAATTCCTGCCAGAGACAATGTTTCGTGGGCCTCAATGATTACGGGTTTTGCAGAACATGGCGTTGCAGACCAAGCTTTTGGGCTTTTTCAGGATTTGCTATCTGAGCAAACTAGACCAGACCACATGAGTTTGGCTGCCCTTCTCACTGCATGCTCTGGCCTTGTGTCCTTGCGAAGAGGTAAAGAAATTCATGGATATATTTTTCGTGCTGGAATCAGCAGAGAACCACTGGTGGGTAGTGCACTGGTTACCATGTACCTGAAATGTGGGGCCCTGAAGTCCTCAAAAAATGTCTTTGATATGCTTCCAGAAAAAGATCAAATTTCATGTTCTGCTCTGGTTTCAGGATATGCTCAGAATGGGCTGTTGGAAGAAGCAGTGTCATTATTACATGAAATATCAATTTCAGGTTTTGCGATAGACTCATTCATGATTGCAGCCATCCTTGGAGCAGTTGCTACCTTGAACAGATTGGGTATTGGGATTCAATTGCATGCCTTTGTCACAAAAATGGGTTTAGATTCAGATGTTTCTGTTGGAAGCTCACTTGTTACAATGTACTCTAAATGTGGAAGCATTGAGGATTCCAGTAAAGCATTTGATCGAATTGATGAACCTGACTTGATAGGCTGGACAGCTATGATTGCAAGCTATGCTCAACATGGAAAAGGTGAAGAGGCTTTAAGAATATATGAACAAATGAGAAAAGAAGGGATCAGACCTGATCCTGTTACATTCGTTGAAGTTTTATCTGCCTGCAGCCACGCCAATTTGGTTGAAGATGGCTACTACCACTTCAACACCATGACCAAAGAATTTGGAATTCAGCCCAATAACCGCCATTATGCCTGTATGGTAGACCTTATCGGTCGTTCTGGAAGGTTAAAAGAGGCTGAGAAGTTCATTGAAAGTATGCCTATTGAACCTGATGCTTTAGTTTGGGGAACACTTCTTGCTGCTTGCAAATTGCATGGAGATGTTAACCTTGGAAGGATAGCTGCCAAAAAAGTTATGGATTTGGAGCCCTGTGATTCTGGAGCTTATGTTGCATTGTCAAACATCTTTGCAAATGTAGGTCAGTGGGAGGAAGTTCTAGAAATTAGACGCCTGATGAAGGGTACTGGAGTTAGAAAGGACTGTGGCTGGAGTTTCATGTAAAATACATGCTGCCTCTCTTGGTAAGTCTCTGACATATGTTTTAGTATGACATTCAGGAAAAGTTATCGACACAAATATTACGTGAAACAAATAAAAGGAAAATGGTGTAAATAAATTGATGCACGCCATCATTGAGACATCCAATTTCCTCAACCTTTCTTCCTTTAGTCCCCATTTTCAGTCTTTAAACTCTCGACACACACGGTACGAATTGATTCCATATACTCTGCATGTCATCGAATTCTAGGAATCGAAATATGAAGCCATAGTTAAACCCATGTAGTAGCTATGAATCTGTTCATCTTTCCCAGGTATATGCATCCTCTTTCAGAATACGAATTGTTCTTATTAAATTCGACTGAACTTCCAAACAGATTCGAAGTTGACTGCTTGCATTAGGAAGTAGTCAACATCACGTGAAGAAGTGGATCAGTAGCCTGAGCCAAGCAAGCAGATTGGGAACGTAGCTTGAATATTTTCCATACGGCTGGGAACTTAGTACGGGAGGAGTTCAAAGGCAGATTGAACTTTTCCAGCCACTAACTGCTTCCGACCCAACCACAGCTACGTACCTGTAAGTAATCAAACTTTGACATGCTTTATCTTTTGCTCATATCTACACTCATATATATTGATTTATAAATTTGATTTCAAGAAAATCAGCTGGTATATTCTATCTTAAATTCTACGTCTTCTCTCCTTATCTTATTGTAAGTTTGCATCTTAGAAATTGTCAATTTGAAGACAGATTGGAGAAATACGACTCAAGTTAAACATAAGCTTTGTATATATACATAATAATAGGGTTACAGAGGTTACAGGTATATAATTACTAATTTAACTCTATATCCATAGCATAAACTCGTGTTCTTACTTTCTTTAAATAAGCCACGATGATCATTTTATTGGAGGGCAAAATTCTTTGCAGTCTAGAACTAATCTTTAGATATTGTTAAAATGTTGATTTTTTTTTCTGGAGATTTTAGCAGCAGATTGTGGATCATACTTCATGCAGTTCACATCAGAGCTCTTCAAAACTTATCATCCGGGCAACTCTCTGAAAAAACCTTTTTGGCGGTTATAAGCTTGAATTTTTACCAAAGGCAACTCAGTTGCAAAGGAGAGCATATTATAAACAAGAAGCCCTGTTGAAGACCGCCTTACAACGCCTCTCGTAGCCACATGGAATTTCAGAACTGAGACCACAAGTCGGAGAAAGGGGGCAGTCTAATTCATTCTACCCACCACAAGGCCTACTGTTAGACCCCTAAAGCGTCCGTTGCGCCTGAAGAAGACCCTGTAACACCTGCCGTCATCTACACAAGAGGACTTGCATCAAGAGCCAACTTCGATGAAATCTAGTGTTCATATGGCTGAATTAATGAATTCCAATTTGATCTTTATGCGAAACAAAATGTTTATTTTATTTGATATCACTTATCGTTGCTATTTTTTATTTTTATTTTTGTGTATGTATATTGATTTATATAATATTATTATTAATTTTTATGCTATTTTTAAAATTTTTGTGGTGTATTAATATGGTGTCTTTTTTAATTTTTGTGCTATTTTTATTAATTTATATATTTTTAAAAAACAAGAAACAAAAATAAAAAATGACAATGATACCAAACAAGGCCTTAGTTTGTTCATAAATTCTTCTACGCTGAAAATTTTCAAAAAAATCTATGTTTTGCATTTGGTTCTTTAAGAATTTGTGGCCGATACTATATTGCAACGAAAACTAATACACGCAACAGCCCGAACCTGACCAACCTCATTAAGGCAGACGAGGATCCTATTTCTTTTACAAGCATCCAGTAGGATTAATATTACTGCAACAAAGAAGAAAATTAATAGGAACAGTCGATTGAAAATTATTCTGACAAGTAATGCTAACGCACGCAATTCAGCATCAAACAATATACTTCTTTTGGTCGGCGAGCATAGTACAGTATCAAAGCTTGTAACCACCATTATGTGCATAAATTATAATTATTTGTTTCTATCCAAAATTAGGATCTCAAGGTCACTAGACAGGAGGCAAGTTTCCATGCAGATATCTACAGATATACCTATTCTACAATTTTGCAGGAGTGCATTCATATTCAATTTGGCCAATTTCCCCTATTACAAGGAGATGATAAACTCGAGTATCAAACCTTTACCATCAAAAGGAAAATAATCACAGTTGCAAAGCTCTTCAATCAATCACTGCTTCCTTTCCTTGCTCATTTCTAGCTGTATTGCGATGTCTACGTGCTATCATGATGGGATAAAATTTAAACTGGCCTAATTTTGACCCTATGAAAGAAGAAAAACGCAAATTGAATTGCTGAGAATAAACCAAAAACAAGATTAAAAGGATAGAAAGGGGGAATCATTTTCTTCAAGGATACCAACCTGAAGATCACAAACTTGCATTGTCCCTGCATTCATTGGTTAAATTTCCAGAAGGACCTCCTGTGACATCAATGAACTGCAAATTTCAATTCTGAGGTGATCTAAAACAGAAGCGAAAATATAAAAAGATGGATTAACTAATCCTTCAAGAAAATCAACCTTCTGAATGCAAGCTCACATCGTCGCTGTTTTATTCACTGACTTGCAGCAAACTAAATGCATCAGAAATTGAACATTCACAAAGTACACAATTGTTTGGTAATAACCTTGGAGATCCCAAGCAGCCACAATCTCTCTGCCGTGGCTTACAAATTATGGTAGCAGGTCCAAATTTACATCTGCAAGTTCAATGGATTGGATAAACAGCCCCAT
Source organism: Pinacopodium congolense (assembly GCA_028565735.1). Classification (NCBI taxonomy): domain Eukaryota; kingdom Viridiplantae; phylum Streptophyta; class Magnoliopsida; order Malpighiales; family Erythroxylaceae; genus Pinacopodium; species Pinacopodium congolense. The sequence goes on from JAOXYD010000007.1 coordinate 10,493,724, forward strand.
AAAACCTCTTTTTGAATCATGTTAACCCAGTTGGAAGTTTCCTTCGTTTTAGTTTTTTATCCCTGACACCATCATAGAGAAGTTCATAGGCAAAGTAAGTTATGTGACCTTTCTTCAACAAATCTTCCACTACAATTTTAGGTGCTGCAACCACCTTTTTATCAGCCTCAAAAATTGTATCAACAACCTCGGGAACAATATCATTCTGCACCATGAGATGGATAATGCCTACTGCCTGATGAACTCTTTGCTGCATGCACAAACAATTTATTACTCGCCCAAATGTTGCAAGTGATGGAGTGAAACCTTTTTCTATCTTTTCTAGGAGAAAACCGTATGCTGAATCAATGCTGTCTGTTTTGCAGAAGCCATCAATCATGACACGATATGTGTAACTGTCTGGAGCACAGCCTTTATCATCCATTTGTAGGAAAAGCTTTTCTGCCATGAGCATATCCAGCTGACCCGAGAAACCATTAATCATGATGTTGTATGTAGCTCTTGTATGAGAAATTTTATATTGTTCTTCCATTCTACTAAAGAGACAGTAGGCTCCATCCAAATCCCCATTGTTGCAAAAACCACTGATTATTGTACCAAAACTGACAGAATCTGGAGTTAGACCCACATTCTCTATTTCCTCAATTAACTCCAAAGCCTTGTTCACTTTCCGAGCTTTACAAAGGCTCTCTATGACTATGTTATATGTGATGATGTTAGGAATGCACCCTTTCTCCAGCATGTTATTGAAAAGCTCCATCACATCTTCAGCCTTTGAAGCTTTGCAAAGGCCATTAAGAACAGAGTTGTATGTAATCACATCAGGAGTAACACCATTTGTCCACATGATATCAATAATCTCAATTGCCTTTTCCATCTTAAACTGTTTGCAATAACCATCAATCAAAGTGTTGAATGTAAAAATGTCTGGCGGATATCCTTTGGCAATTGCATCATTCATTAGGTTAACAGCATCAGAAAGACAACCCATCTTGCACAATCCATTTATTAATATGTTATATGTCCAAATATCAGGGGCACCACCCTCTTCTGGAATCTTATTCATCAGCTGCAAGGCTTCTAGAATAAGTCCTTGCTGAGATAAACCTCTAATTAGCGTATTGTACAGAACAATACTGGGTTTTAACCCTTTCCTCATTGTCTCATTAAATAGTGCCATGGCACGGTCTGTGTCACCATCCTGGCACAAACCACTTATTAAAGAGCAGTAAGTAAATTCATCAGGAACAAAGCCCTTAAAAATTGCATCATCAAGGATTTTTTCACCACTTTGTATCATGCCCATGTTGCAACACCCTTGAATAATAGTATTATAAGTAAAGCTATCAGGCTCTAAGCCTTCATTAACCATTTTATGCAGATAGTTCTCTGCTTCTACAACTTTACTGCTTTTACACAATCCAGAGATTAATGTGTTATATGTCACAACATCAGGAGCTAGCCCTTCCTTGGTCATCCCATCAAATAAACTGATTGCCCAATTGACTGCTCCTTTTCTGCTGAAGCCTTGGATGAAGACATTACATGTAAACAAATTTGGCTGAACTCCCTTCTTCAGAATTTTGTTTAGCAGTTTCTCACCTTCTTGGGTACACCCCTTTTTGCATAATGTATGTATAAGCTTATTAAATGCAGAAATGGGAGGTAAAATTCCCGACATGAGCATCTTATTAAACAATTCATATGCCTCAAGTTGATAATTCTCTTCATAGAACCCACTAATTACTGTACAATAGGCAATTGCATTATGCTCACACCCCTGACAAGGCATATTGTCAAGGAGCCTCAAGGCAGCATGAGGCCTTTTTGTCCTACAAAATGACTTCATCCTAATTGTGAAAGTGTAGACATCAGGAGTAATCCCTTTATCTTTCATTCTCAAATAAACTTTATGGGATTGATTGAAGTAACCATGCCCTACCAATATATTCATAATGGCATTGTAAGACAATACGGATGGTTCACAATTATAGAAGTCCATTCTCTCAAACACATCAACAGCTTCCTGAACCTTTCCTTTCTTTCCATAGCTTCTCATGGCTCCAATATATACTTTCTCCATTAAACTGTTATCAACATTCATCCTCATCTCTGTAAGCACATGCTCCATAGCTTCAAACTCCCCATGAAATCCAAGCTTGTCAACCATGCATTTATAAGTAATAAACGTGTGTGCAAACCCATCTTCATTTTTAACAGAATTGAACATTTCAAGAGCTTTAATAGGTTGCTTCTGGTACTTGATGACAGCAGCTACATGCTTAGGGAGCAAAGTAGGACTCATACCAGGAGTAACAGAAGCTTATTATTAAGATGCTCAAATTCTAGTTGCTTCAATTTTCAAAATTCCTTTAGAAAAAGCACAGGCCACGAATCATTGAAGTGCCATCCGAGGAATAATCATAAGCAAGCAGTAAATTTTTTTCAGCATCTGTTTAGTAAACATAAAGCAAAGAATTGCCAGAATTATATCTTTCCAAAATCCAGCAGCAAAATTTTCTTCAGCTTCTGTTTAGTAAACATAAAGCAAAGAATTGCTAGAATTATATCTTTCCAAATTTTCCTAATAACCAAACAGGGAAAAAGAAGAGAAATAACAGATATTTGGACGTTAAGTACCTATTATTTGACATAAAACCCGCAATTATTGTGCACAGGCGAGTGTGTGTTTGATGCGTAGTGCGGACATAGGGTTTTAGGTTTCTAGGGTTTACCAGGTTCAAAAATTCAGTCTTTAGATTTTAGAAGGAGACGAGGGGTAGTGTAGCAATGCGGTCAATTCTATTCCAGTTAATCTCACCGACGGCTGAGATCCGTCGAACCTTCTGAATCGTCGTTGGGTTCGAAGTAGGACCCACAATTTGATCTTGGGATCAGACCACCAACAAGCTCATGCAATCGACAAATAGGGAAAGAAAAAGCAAGAGATAGGGGTAGATTTGTGCAAAAGAGTAGAGAGTAGTTTGGAGCCCATGGACGCCAAGAACTATCCCGATGTAATGGACTCTGGCTCAACCTTCTGAGCACACATTCGGTGAAAAGCACCAATCTTCCCTCACCCACTTAACAGCGTGAGCGATTGCGAGTTAGGTCCTCGAAAACTTTTCTGGCAAATTCTCCCAATCCACATTGATAAGAACAATCCCCCAGTGAAACAGTGAGTTCTGCCTCACTTGCAATCGTAAATCCATGAGCCTCCCTTCCTTTATTCATTGACATTACCATCCATTCCAATCCTTATAACACAACATCGCATGAATTTCCTTCGCGAACTCCCAATACCTTGGAACAAACTTTGACCAAAGAAGCATACGCATAAGGATTATCCAACATACTTCTCTATGAAAAGATGAGATGAAAAGGGTTGTCCAAAAGTAACAAAGATAGATAGAGGTGAAGAAGATGAACAATTATAGCACTGAATCTGTTCATCAATTCCAAGAAGCGTAGCGTGGAGTTGGCCGAGTTGGTCTAAGGCGCCAGATTAAGGTTCTGGTCCGAAAGGGCGTGGGTTCAAATCCCACACTCCACAAATTATTATTATTATTATTAAGGGTTTGGTTATTCAGTCAAAGAACTTGGGGATGAACCTAAAGTACTTGGGACTTAGTTATTTCGCTCACAGAAACATAGAGCTGAATTTTTCCAAAGTCTGGCTGGGGATTCAAGTCCTCAGGCTGAACCCAATGTTTCGAGGTAGTTTCTTATGGATCAGTTTCAACTTCAGACTGAAGCCCAACGACTCTTTATTGCTTGGATTTATCACCAATTAAAGCTATTTACCATGAAGTTTGGAGAAAATTTTAGAGTTCGTTGGTTTAATTTTTAATTTTATATATTTTTATTAAATTTTATTTATTTTTTAATTTTTTTAATTTTTATATTGTATTAATATAATATTTTTTTCAATCTTTTTATTAAAAAAACAAAAAAACAAAACTAATTTTCCAAACCAAACCAAACGTGCTGTTTAGTTTAACGTCAAGAAAACACTTGGTTTTACAAGGCTTAAATTGAGAATGATGTCTTTGGAGACTCGTACATTTCTAGTCGTCAGTCGAATTCATTGCCTTTGAAAACAGAATTCACCCAGCACCATATCTTTAGGTCACTCCAGTTTGCTTATGACTCGTCATAAACATATTTTGGTTCCGCATCTGACAAGATAATTCATCTTTTTCCCTAAACATTTGTACTAACTTTATTATCAAACTATATTCGTTCGAACAAACTCCAACCCTAATTATAAGTTTAAAAACGAACACATCAAAATTTAACCCAGAATAACAGAGCCCATAAATTAAAGGAAATCTATCATCCGAGAAGTCAACAAAATCTGGCAACAGTATTTGCCATTTTAACCCTAAAATTGTTCGTCTAATATAAAAGAAGCAAAAACATTCAATTTAATTAAAGGAAGAAGCATTTTAATAAAGGAAAGAAACTTGTTGGGGACAGTATAAATAATTGAGAACATAATGAAAAAGGATAATTAATCTATTAATAATTAATCTTTTAAAATTTTCATTTTAATATTTAATTTTAAAAGTTTTTAATTTAATAATTAATATTTTAAAACTGATTCAATTCAAATGAAAAGGTAATCCCTATTAATTTTTCCGTTGATGTAATTAAAGAAACTTGATATGTAGATATTTAGGTGACAAAATATATACATATATATGTGTATTGTACAATCTAATTTCTATCTAACTTTAAATTTTTTTTAATTTAGTAACTAATTTTTAAAATTTTTTTCACTTGTGTATCTAACGTTTAAAATTTTTTAATTTAATTAACAACATTTTAAGATTCGTTTAACTCAGATCAAAAGATGGATTATGTTAATTTTTCATTGATATAGCTAATAGAACCTGAAGCGTAGAAATCCATGTAATAAAATGTTTATATCTATTTAAAATTATCATTTCGATATTTAAAATTTTAAAACTATTAAATAAAATTTTTAAAATTTTAAATATATTATTATTTTTTAGACTTTCTATAAATTTATTATATTTGGCTAACAAAAGTTCAAGTGTATACTATATACTAGCTTTTCAAAAAAAAAATTCAAGTATATATCAATATTATAAAAATCAGACTGGACATCGAACCGGTAAGAGAATGGGTTATAGGTTTAGAGGTTCAACCGGTATAAAATCGTTATAAAATCGGTATTGAACCGGTATAAAATAATAAGAAGTATAAATTATTAATCTATTTTTTGT
>JAOXYD010000007.1:10518886-10552094 GCA_028565735.1 Pinacopodium congolense
TTTTTGTTATTTTAATTAAAATTTTAAATTTAATATTTCCTCATTTTAAATTTTAATCATATCCTTAAATAAAAAAATTTCAATTTCTTATGTTTTTAAAGTATAATCTTTGCATTAAAGTCGGGTCAATTCAGTTTAATAAATCAGGTTAATTCGGGTTCGAGTGAAAACGGGTTCGGGCTAATTCAGGTTCAGGTGCATTCGGGTTCGCGTCTATTAGGGTTGGGTGGAATCGGGTTCAGGTCTGATCGGGTTCGAGTCATCTCAGGTTCATATGAAATCAGGTCCAGGTTCGGGTGTAGGTCGGGTTCGGTTCATTGACTTTTTTAGTCAAATTGGGTCAGGTCGAGTGTGGTCCAGGTCAGGCAGGTCGGGTTATCGAGTCGGATCCATTTTTGACATCCCTACTCATGGTCATGATATCTAGGTAGAAGATTTCATGACTAGGACTTATGATCGTAAGTCTTGGCCATGAGCAGGATGCCACCCCATTTGGAAATAACTCTCTTAGGGTTATTTGAAGCCTCTTTCTTGCTTCCAAACACATCATTCGACCATCAAGGAAGGGATTTAAAGTCTTAAGCCATCTTTAAGGGGATTTTGCTCAATTTTGAAGGATTTTGCTTAATTTTGAAGGAGAAGAACATTCCAAAAGAAGATAGTTAAAGATTAATACTAGGAATTCACATTAAACATCATTAAAGAGTAAAAGAGAAAGATTAATTCATTGTAAGCTTCCCTTTCCCCTTCTCTTTATTGATTGTTTTTATGAATAAACAATGATTAGGAACTAAAATTTTTATAGGATTTGGGTATTTATGAACCCTAGTATGTAGTATTCTTGTTGGTTCTTAATTTAACTTTGGATTTCCAAATTTGATGTTAGAATTTTTTATATATTTTAATGACACTATTTATCGATTGTTATGCAAATGTAAATGTCAGTTTCAACGCTTTAATTTATGTATGATTGATTGAAAGATCATTGTATGCCTTAGATCATTGCATAAATGATACATTTTGCATAGAGTAGTAGAGATAGGTTTACATAAGATGTCTGGATTAGGTGTGAGCTTAACCAAAATAATATGTTCCATAGGGTGAGGTAATGAATTTAATCAATAGATTGGGATAAAGAGAACATTCGACCAGTTTATTGTCTTAAATAAGATCACATAACTTGAGAGAGTGTAATTTACATTAGCGAATGTATGATCTAATGAATATGGAAATTAAGCTAAATCAAGATAAATGATGAATATGTATAAATCCTAGAGGGACTGATCACCTGAATCCTAGCTTCATTATTAAGTTTAATCCTTTATGCGTTTGTTTAAGTAATTTACTTCTAATAATTCGCTAAATTCTCATTATCAAACCAATCAATCACTTTGAAAAATGACAGGATAGATAATTTAGATAGGAATTTACCAAAAATAGTAGTCACCATGGATTCAACGCTTAGACTCACATTAGCTTTACCACTTAGCGATATAGTCTTTAGTGCTTTGGCATTGTTCAATTGTGATTTTTTGGTTATTCTTATTTAAAACTTAGACGTGTAATTACTAGTTAATGGACTGTTAATATTTCATACACGACAAGATAACTTTACCCCTCAAATTCTTGACATTATATTTCTAAAATTAAAAAATATTAAAATATTAAAAATAATTAGAAAACATTTCTAATTTTAGAAATTGAGCACAATATAACTCAAAAATAATCCACCTCTGTAAAATCTGTTAGTCCTTTTTTTTCGATTTATAAATCATATTAATCCTACTTTTATTTTATAGATAAAATCTCGAAATTGATAAAATATATACAATTAAAGTAGTGAACCTACTCAAACCCAACTTTTGAGCAAGAAGTTTTATTTCCAATTGCTCATTCACAGGTCGAATGTAGTAGGTCTAAAACAATTAACAAATGACATGCAACCATTAGTATTGATGGTCTCATATTTTAGGTCTTCAACCATCAATAAATATTCAACTAGTTTTCAAGTGTTTTATGAGTTAAATACATGTCTAAAGACTTTTTTGAGTGATAAAAATTCTAGATGTAGCTTTTATGGATGCATAAAATGTCCAGTGAGGTTTATACCTTATTTGAATGTTATAGATTGATTGGAACTTTTAAACAATTTCTATTTTGATGATTATTTTTTAAGGTTGGTGGTTACAAGTTTTTGGTTGACATGAGTATTTTTTCTTCTCAATCACTTATCTCTGAAGGCTATGTAATGATTAAAGAGTTAAAATGCTTATTTGAAGCATTAATTAGTTATGAGTAACAAAGGAACAATTGAATATAGTGAAATAAGTTAAGAAGTTGTTAGATTACTGAAAATTGGGGAGCATATAGGAAAAATTAGTTTTGAAGGGAAGATAAAGTAGATGGAGGATGAATTAAAGATGTTTATTAATGCGAATAAGTAGTTAAGGTTTGGATAATATATTCTGTATTGATTTTGTTAATGGTATCCAACACTATTATTGTTTTTTTCATTCTTAAAAGTATAGAAAATTGTTTAAGGCCAAGTGTATTTTGTTCTTTTAATTGAGTGCAAGCAATATTAATTCCATGTGTTTCATTGAAGTTTGGTCTCTAGGTTCATTCCATCTATTTAATTTGACCATGTGAAATTTGCACTAAGGTAGTAAAAATAGGAACATAAATTATATAGTTAAGATGTAAAGATTTATTAATGTGAATCATATGGTAAAACTATATGTAGCAAATTAGCCCCTCTCTAAAGAGAGAAGGAAGGTTTTTAAAGGAATTAAATCTAATTAATTATTCAAGAATAACATCCAAATGTATGACAGTCATTCTATGGTAGAGATCTTTTAAAGAAAGACAACATTCATATGAAACGTATGCATTTATGTTTGCATTTGCATAATAACAAAATTCATATGAACCTCATAATAAATAATAGTAGAATTGCAATTGAAATTCATGTAAATAGATTTTGATACGTCAAAAGAAAAAGAGAATAATTAAATTTCTAATTTCTTACAATATAACTAATTATAGCATAACTAATTACAACAAATCAAAAGACAGTAGCACCCATCTCAATAGAAAGCAACAAAAAGTATATAGTGCTTTGATAGTTTTGAAATCCCTTCAATTGATATATTATAGAGTGTATACGTACAAATCATTATATAAGTTATGAATAATGTCCAAAATCAAGAAATTAAATTAATTCTAAATAAAGATGGGCCTAAACATAGTTCATTCTAGCTGAACAAATTTGACATGGACCATTAACCTCCTAAAAAACTGCATAATCTTTTTTAACTCATTAACTATCATTCACACTTTGTCGACTTCTCATTTTTGTATTAATTTTTAAATGGTTGGAATTTGAAATAACCCTAGCTTTTGTAGCTTGTTGATAGGATTGAAATATAATGAAATTTCATACGCTTTTTAATATCATTTCAATCATAATTTAATTTTTAAATACTCACTTTGTGTTATATTATATTTATTGACATGTTTATTATCTCAGCACAAATTTTGGATTAAATCATGCAGAATTTTAAGCAATTTGAGCATAAAGCCAAAGATTACATCAATCTGGAAAGAAAAAAAAGAAATCAGTTGAAAATGCAAGCTGCCAAAAAGGCAGCTTAATGTGCATTTAAAGGCTCGCCATATGCACATAATATGACAACACAAAAGAAAAAATGGAGTGAAACTTTCCATATGAAAAATGGCAGCTAAATGTGAATGGAGGAGAACAAAAATAACAAAGGAGTTTTGGCTGAAATCAAAATGGCATGAATTGAAAAAAAAAAGAGAGGAGAAAAATGACTTAACTAAGGAAGGAAAGCATAAGAGCTGGAGCTTTTGTCCTGGATTTTCATGAAACCCTAGGAGAATAGAACAACAGAGAGGAGTCTTAGCTTTTTGTGGTAAGCTTGTCATAAGCTACCAAATAATAAAATACCTAACTACTCAAACTATGTAGTAATGGTGAGCTAGGTTCGGACCACAAAGAGTTGGAATGCAACTGCCATTTCAAATGTTATAAGAAAAAGAAAAGAAAACACCCTAAAGATATGAAAGCAAAATAAGCTGAAATGTAATGAACGTAAGCAAAAGATAACACAAAGCAAATTTAAACAAGACTAATAGCAATAGAGAAGAAATGGGTTGGAGATATCTTTGGGATGTCGGGATGATCATTGATCCTTCAATCTAGACAAGAGGTAATTTAGTCATGGTATTAGCCTATAGGCTCGAATAAGCTCTCAAGCCCTTAGTTCCTTTAAATTAGACATGTGTAACAAGATCTAGAAATGCCCCTATATCCATCTATAACCTAGAACAAACTCTCTATATTTGATAGTGAAAATGCCTTAGGTATTAAGGAATGACTAACTTAGGCCACCCACTCATAAGCTCGGAAGGTGTAACCTAAAGGTATGAGACCCTAGGATAGTTGATTAACTATCCTAACAAATTCAACTAACCTATTGCTACTTTCGGGAATCACTATACACTATTATGTATCACACGCTTAAACCTAGCTTTTGGTTTAGGAAATTACCTAAAGGGTGATCAAGTTTAGAAGTAACTCCTAATTCATAACACTTAACTTAAATCCCAAACCAACTTAGACATATAAGCACTAAATTAAGTATATTTTCAACTCGATTCTTACAATTTTCATCCTTCATCCTTCTAATATCTCCAAGCCCCTAAGAAGACTACCCATAGATGTTTAAACTACTTAAAACAAATATTGAATGAGCAATAATCATACATAATTAATTAAAACAAAAGTTAGAAAATTTAAAACACTTAATGAAAAAAACAATTGAACATTTAAACTAACACAAACTTAAGTTAAATAAGATATTAATTAATTAACTAAAACCTCATTTAACAAAGACTTAAATTAATATTCTAATAAAAAATTCCAGCACCTATTACTCAAACAAAAACTGAAATTACTTAAATTAAGACCTAAAAACAAGCACAAATTTTTAGTTACTAAGCATCAATGAACTAAGGACACTAAGAATAAAACAAAACTTCATGGAATAACTCTTTTCCCAATCTAATTTTTAATAAAAAAATCTGAAAAATGTTAAAATCCAAAGTTTAAACAAGTAAGATAAAAGCTAGAAAATTAACATTAATGAAAGAAGCCAAAATTCACCACTTAACCTAATTGAAACTTAAGTTACTTAAACTAATAGGCAATTAATTAAAATCTAATTAATCAAAACTTAACTTAGCAATCTAAATAAAAATTATAGATTATATAAATTAAGTAAAAAGTGAAATTTATTTACCTAAAGCCTAAGAATAACTACTAAACATAGATGAAGGAAACACATTTGATATGATTAAAACTTCATTAAATAAAACATAAAAAAATTAATATTAAAACATAACAAATCTAGATTTATAAAATTAAGATGTTAATAAAGATTAATAAAGACTAGAAAAATAAAATTAACAAACTCCATTCATATATAACTAAACATAGGTTTAAACATTAAACTATGGATTTATAAGCAACTAAATAAACATTCTTGGAAGAGAGAGATTAATAAAGTAGAATCCATGAGAATATTAAGCTGAAACTTTAAGCATTTGAACATAAAAACAAAAATATTTAGGAAGGCTATCAATGGACCAAAGTTAATACATAACAAACTAATAAAATGAATGAAAGGGACATGCAAAAATCAAAGCAATAATTTAAGAACATAGACGCCAAAACACGTTGTTTTCATATACCAAAACAAGAAGAATTCATCCTTGATTGTTAACAATACATGGCCAGCTCCTTTTCCAATGAAGATGATGTCTTGTACAAGCTCTTCCACTTTATGTTTTGCTGCAGGTTTTGGTGAGTAGACAACTCCTCTTCTCCTTGAAGATCAAGTTGGACAGCCTTCAATGATCTCTAAATGATCACCTTTTGGATAGCTCCAAAGTCAAAGAGATCAACACTTCTTGGATAGCTCCCAAACTCCACAAGAAGACATCTGGGACAGCTCCACCAAATCAAGGAAGAAAACGTTCTTGTGAATAACTTATATTCTCCATGAAGATCACATTTATGTAGATCCAAAGATGAAGGAGGATATCATGTTTTGCAGCTCTAATTCCAAAGAATGAAGACCACTTTGCAACCTAAAAGTCATGTTTATTTTCTAGCCAAAAAGGAGAAAGTTTGGATAGCCCTTATGTATGAAGATGGGCACATTTTCTCTAGCTCAAAATCCAAGAATGATGACCTTTTGGACATTTCCAATACCCCACATTTGTGCTCTCTTTCTCTTGATGGAATGTAGCCCATGTCTGTGTTTGGTGGGTAGCTCTTCTAATGCGAGTTGCAGCTATCTCTTTACCCCACTAGCCATGCTCTCCACCATCTTTTGTCTCCCCCTAAGGTTGCATTGTTTTTTTATGCATGGAAGACTTTCATGTTGCCGTTTTTACTGGAAAAATGAAATCTCCTCTTAAGTGATTTTTTTCTCTTTGTTGACTGTTTTATATTGGACTGTATGAGGGTCCCATGTGTGTCATTTTGCTCCCTCCTAAGACCATGTGTTGCTGTATTTTGGACTACTCCAAGTGTCATTTTTAGGGTCTAAGTTTGATGCATTTTTGGACAACCTTTCTAGCTCCAAATTTTCTGTAATATTTTATGCATGGAAGGCTACATGTGGGCTGCTACTTTAAGTTCAAATGGCTGTCATTTAACCAATTTTCTGCTATATTTAAGGCCTCCTAAACACCTCTTAAGGCTATGTTTTTAAACAAGAAAATTTCCAGCTTTTAAAGGCTTCTAGTCCCTTCATATGCCATCTAATTTCCAAGCCAAGCTAAGCCATTTTTGCTACAAATTTAAACAAAAATTCTAGCTGTCCAAAGTTGCTCCATTTGCTTCTAAACCTCATGTTTTTATCTTATGTTTGTATTCCATGATTAAATCTACATATAAGATCAATAGGAACACAAAATTAGCAATTAAACATAAAAATAAGAATGAATTCCAGTTAAACAACATATAGAAATATAGCAAAATTCATTCCAATCATTTGGCTTTTGGTGGCTAGCGGCAGTGGCTACTTTCCAAGAGAGAATTCTTAGGCTGCTAGTGGGAGTGGCTTAGAGCTGGCAAAGAATTCGAAGATGCTCTACCTAATTAATTTAGGATTCCAATTCTCTAAGTTATACAATCCGAGCTAGCAAGATTATGACTTAGGCTAGTCATTCCATAGTTTGTTAATGCTGTCGTGTCATTAAATGTAGAGAGCTTATTCTTGGTTGTCTCGTGGTTAGGGGTAGGCTTTCTATCATACATGACCTATCTAAATTTGGAGGAATTAAGGGTCTGAGAACTTGTTCAAACCATAGGTTAGTATCTTAGACCAATCACAATTTATTTATTTCGAGGATCAATTATAAGTCTAAAATCGCGGATTTATCTTCCACCTAGCTTTCGTATTTGTTATTAGCTTATTTTTTTTGTTTTCTTTAGTTTTATTAATTGTCTTTAGTGTTTAGTTTTAATGTCTTTTCTTCTAGGGGCTTTCTTTTCTGTTTTCCTTTTAGGCAACATTAGAGATAGCAATTCACCCTAGCTCTCTATAGGGTCAACCCTGACTTGCCCTAGCTACTTAATTAGGTGGGTTAGGTAATTTTAATATTTGATAGCTTACAACGAGCTCATCAAATTTTTGGCATTTTTATCGGCGAGTTGGCGTGTGTTAATTATTATTTCTTATGTTGTCTTTCTTTTTGTTTTTATTGATCTTTCGCCATCTTTGATCTCTGTTTGTTTCTGTTTAATAGCTTTTTCAAGAAATGTATTATTTTTAGCATTCCTTTTATTCTGATCTTTCTTGCATTAATTATTTTGATGATGATTTCGAGGTTGCTACTCTCTTACGGTTAGGAAAACAGGTAACAAAGCGCACACCTTTAGTTGCTTAAGTTATGATAGATACCATCTAGACTAAGGAATGGGATTTTTTTTCATTTTTATGTCATTCTAGTGATATATGTCCTTCCTTATAGGTTGAGTAGAAGTTCTACGGATTGGGAAATTCCTAAGAGTGCCAACAAGACTAGTATGATCTTTACGCTCCAAATTACTATTTAGAGTGGCAGGATCATCCTTAATATTTAGATGGGAGCAACCAACGTGGATTCAATTCTCTGCCACTATGCTATCAAAGTCAATCACATCCCTAGCCTATTACCCCACCTCTGACATTACCACCATAAGCTGATGGCATGTCATTAGAGGTGATCGTAGAGGGTTTGGCTACGAGCACTCTTCACTTTCAGTGCGAAACGAGGAGTGGCTTGAAGGACTTGGAAGATTAAGTAAACCAATTGGCTGACTTGATTGCGAGCATAGAAATCCAATTCTTGACAAGCATTCATAGCCAACTAGAGGAAGACCAAGGTGAAGTGGTATGTGATATTTCACTAGAGGTTGGAGAACAACAAGAGTAAGAGGAGATCATTGAGGAAATGGACATTTGCTTAGATGAGATGGAGGATGCCACTCCTCCTAAGGTCAGTAGTACTTCATTTAGTATTGTTGACTGTATTTCTAGTCCTTTTCCTCACAGGTTGAATAAAGAAGAGGAAGAAGAAGAAGATCAAGAGGAACTTGTCAAGGAAAAGGAAGTGTTCTTAGACGAGAAGGATGATGGCACACTTGCCAAGGTAAGTAATGATTCTCTTAGTATTACTGACTTCATTTCTATTCCTTTTCCTAATAGGCTAAAGTATTAGGAGGAGGAAGAAGAGAAGAAGAGCGAGCAAAAGAAGCAAGAGGATCAGGTGAGAGGAGTTAAAATAGATTGAATGCTTGGAGAAGTTACACATGAGCAAGATGGAGTTGAAGGTTAATAAGCAGGATGAGGTGCCTCCATGCACATTGCTTTTACCATTGCGAAGGTCATCTTGGGAGAAGGGCAATGTCCAAAGGAGAGAGTGGACATTAAAATATGATGATGAGATGATGCAGTTCCACTCCCCTGAATTTGTGAGGAATCATGCTGATTATGAGCCCACTTCAAATGAAGTTTCTCCAGGCTCATCTCTAAGTCTATGCATGCTTCTTATCGAGCTCAAACATTCATTTAACAATGGATGACGTGAGACATGCATTGGGTCAAGCTTATGACCTTAATTATTTTCTTGATGGGAGACACCACATCCATATCCCTTCATTTGCATTCGAGAAGGAAACTACAATCTTTCACTTCAGAGCTGCTATTTTAGTTTTCAAGTTGTAATCTTTCATTTTGAGCTACATTTGATTTCTTCGACCTATGGGAGTACTTCTGTTCCCACAGTCTTGCATATGTTTTCATTGCTTTTTAAGACACTGAGTGTGGAGGTGGGCAAGGTTTAAAACTTTTACACACTTAAATTGTTGTCAATCTAATGGTTATGATTTAAATATGATGGCTCCAAATGATCTTGATTTTTATTTGATAGTTGATTGAAGAATTTGAATGCAATTAATGCTTTTAATTTGGTGAACAATTATTAATTCTGGAATGATTTCTATCCCTTAATTATTTTTATTTTTATTTTTTTCTATTGAGTGTTTGCATGTGTCAGTGATCCATTTGTATGATATTTGATGTTCAAGTACATTTTATATGGTTTATCATAGGAATGTGAAATGGGATGTGTGAAATAATTTGTTGAAAAAAAGAAGAAAATAAAAAAAAGAAAATAAGAAACAAAGAGAAAAGCATCGTTGTGTTTGCGTTGTTGAGCGAAAATCATATTTGTTTTCATTATTAAATAAAAAGCGTTGTTATTTATGTGTTATTATGTATTGAGCAATCTTCACTCTACTGGCTTCAACTCAATGAAGGTAAAAGTTAAGAGTGGTGCTAAAAGCCATTTGATATGGTGATCTAACCTAGTAACTGTTGGGGGGGGGGGTTCATGACAAAGTGTTCACCTTTTCATAAAAAATTCAGATGACCTATCAAACAAACATTATTCAAATCTCATATTGTATTGCTTTCTCATATGTATTTGGTTGTTTCATTTGTACTCAGTCATTTTAAACATTCTTGACTATATTCATGTGATGGCTTATACAAAATGGCTTAAACATTTGGTATTATGCATATAGATTTCTTTTTACGTACTTTGTGTGTTTGCATGTGATTAACCAAGTTTTTGTCATGAAATAATTACGATTTGCGAACTTTACTAAATGCATGAATTGATTTTTGTTTGTACTTAATTAGCTCTTGACTTTAGATTGAGATGGTTTGAGAAGAATATTTAAATTATTTCTTTAGGGTAAACAATGGTTCAAGTGTGGTGGTAATTGATAAGATTGAAACATATTGAAATTTTCATATGCTTTTAATGTCATTTCAATTATATTTTAATGTTTGAATACTAAATTTGTGTTATATTACGTTTAATGACAGGTTTATTATCTTAGCACAGATTTTGGATCAAAACATGAAGAATTTAAAGCAATTTTAGCATAAAGACAAAGATTACATCAATTTGCAAAGAAAAAAAAAGAAACCAACTAAAAATGCAAGCTACTAAAAACGCAACTTGATGTATGTTTAAAGGCTCTCCTTATGCACATAATATGACATCACAAAAGAAAAAAATCAAGTGGAACTTTCCATATTAAAAATGGCAGTTGAATATATGTGGAGGAGCGTAAAAATAACAAAGGATCATTGGCTGAAATCAAAATGACAGGAATAAAAAAAGAGAGGAGAAAAATGACTTAGCTAAATAAGGAAAGCATAAAAGGTAGAGTTTTTGTCTTATACTTTCTTGTAACCCTAGGAGAATAAAACAAGAGAGAGGGGTCTTGGCTTTTAGCTGTTGGCGTGAGTGGCTTTCCAGGAGAGGAGTCCTAGCTTGGATTACTGCTGGTGGGAGTGGCTTGGAGCTAGTAATAATTTGAAGCTGCTCTCCACAAGAGGAGAGAGTTATAAGTTGCATTTTGGGATTTATTTTCGATTAACCTACTATTCACGGAAGTTAGCTTTCCATTTCATTTTCTCTTGTTTTATTCACTCCTTGTCCAAATATTTAATGTTCTTTATCCGAATGTTTTCTTTGCTTTTATGTCCAACTGAATGATTTTGTTCTTGTCCATTTAGCATTTAATTCTTTAGTTTAGTTTATTGCTTCTTTAGTTAATGCTATCTTAGTTTAATGCTTTATTAGTTGTATGTTTTGGTTTAATCTGGTATTGAATTTTTATATTTTATTAATGGAATGTTTAGTTTTATTTCTTAATATTGTGTTTTTATTTTCCAGCTTTGTTGTTTAAAATTTCTAGCAATTATTCCATTAATTTAACCTTGAGTTTTCATTTATTCTTAATGTCTTTGGTTAATATATGTTTGGTAGTTCATATTTATGTGATGTGTTAGGTTTTAATTCATTAATTTTTTATTTTAATTCAAAATATAATTGTTGAAAATTTTGTTTATAAATTTGGTTTAAGTTTTGTTTAATTATGTTTTAGTTAATTAAGTAATAGCTTAGTTAATTAGTGTTTGTGTTAATTTAAATGTTAATTTATGTTTTTCATTTGGTGATTATAATTTTTCAGCTTTGGTTGTATTTTAATAGATTATATTTTGTGCTTATTTAATTTTTGTTGTGCTTAATTTAATTGTGTTTAGCTAGCTTAGTCTTGGGTTAGAAGATAATAAGGGGATTTTAACTTCATAATTATGAGAATTGACTCGGAATTTAATTGAGCTTTGAGATTAGGATTATGATTGAATTATAATTCTGCATAAATGACATGAATTAGGGATTAATTCTTAGGATTGGTCATCCTTGGTATAATTTCTAATTTAATTGTTAGGTAGAGGCTTGTGATACGAAATCGTTCGTAGCTAATACCACAAGTGGCAATAGGTTATGTAAGTTTGTAAGTAAACTTATCTAATTAATCTGGGATTCCAATTCTCTAAGTTAGATAATAAGAGCTTGCGAGTTTGTAAATTAGGCTAGTCATTCCCTAGTTTATTAATGCTATCATGTCATTAAATCTAGAGAGCTTATTTTAGGTTGTATCGTGGTTAGGGATAGTTTTTTAATGTATAGTGCCTATCTAAATTTGGAGGAACTGAGGATTTGAGAGCTTGTTAAAACCTATAAGCTAGTATCTTAGACTAATCGCAATTTATCTATTTTGTGGATCAATTATAAGTCTAGAATCTTAGATTTATCTGCCAACCTACTTTCGTATTTGTTATTCGCTTCTTATTTGTTTGCTTTAGTTTCTTTAATTGCCTTTATTGTTTAGTTTTAATGTATTTGCTTCTAAGAGTTTTCTTTTATTTTCCATTTAGGCAACATTAGAGATAGCAATTCACCCTAGCTTTTTATGGGATCAACCTTAATTTTCCCTAGCTACTTAGTTAGGTAGGTCAAGTAATTTTATTATTTGGTAGCTTATGACTAGCTCATCACTTAGTTCTTACAATTGACATGATATGATACTTAAGAGACCCTCTAACCTTAGTCATCTTAGTTAAAATAAAATTTAAGAACTACTTTGATCAACTGACTTAAAAGTGCTCTTCATCCTTAATGTTAAAGCTTATGCTAATGGCTATTATTAGAAGTTATTAGCTAATGCAAGTGTATGATGTGGAAAAATTATTTTTGTTGTTAGAACCGTATAGTTATAATTGACTGTCCAATATTCATTTAGCACTAATACAATATTTTTTAATAAAATGTATAAAATATGGATAATTAAAAACTAACCTCAACACTAACTTGTTTAGATAAGGGAAGTGTTTTCTTTGTAATTTCCCTTTGTGATAGCCTATGATTGCTCACTTTCTTAATTTCACTTTTATTTTTTTTCCTATTCTTCTTTTACTTACAAGATATAAATCTTTCTAGGGATGCATGATTTCATTTTTGATTATTTGATGGCTAGAATTTTTATCTTGTAACTAGATATAAAACACCAATATAAACTTCTATATGCCTATATCTATGGTAGCATTGATCCACATATACCTCCAATTTTTACTTGGCATAAAATAAGGCACTAATGGCATGAGGGCAAGGGTAGCCATAAAGTTCTCACACGTTATAACTACATATGTTCTCCAATTCCAAGTGGAATATATGTGAAAAGACTCTCCATTTCATTTAATTTAATTTATTATTTTTTCAATTCTTCAACACTTAAAGTGAAATGTCTTCCTTCCACTTTTTAAATTTGCTCATTTATATTTTAAGGCCTCTTTTGTCCTAATCTTAATAGTAATTGTTATGGTTTAAAACTAACAAAATAAATCCAAGCCCAAGATTGACAAAAGGCAAGAACACCTTGTCAACAAATAGACTGAGTATCACATTCCACAGGGACCAATGGGCAAATACCAAGTCACACAATTATTAATATTTCAAAATTTCAAGTTTTAATTAACGAGAAATTAAAACTAAACAATTGACGAAATATTGAAATTGCAATTTATCATCCAAATATAATTAAGACTTTTCCAACGATATGTACTAACTAAAGCTTTGGATTTAAATGAATTAATCACTTAAATTAGTGGTGGTAGAATAATCTAGGAGTTATTTCACTAAAACAAGACACAACTGTTGTGTTTTAGTTATATGATTATGAAAGTTGGATTGCTTTTAATGATTTTACTTTGAAAACCAACGTGTAAGGCAAGCGTACCTATTGAATAAGAAATAAAGTGGAGTATTTTAACCTCAAATGTCAATCCCATAGGGAAAACGGTTAGTTAGATCATAATTATCTAGTAAAATCCAAATAATTTGAATAAAAGCTTGAAAATGCAAATCTAGTATAACTTGGCTTAAACACTTTAAAATTAAATTTTAATTACTTTAAAAATTTTCTAAAAGTTACTAAATGGTAAAATTAGCTAAGGATTTGGTGATTGATGGTTTAATTGAGCTTTAAACAAATTTAAGGGCCGATTATAGTTCCTTCACAAAATCAAAAAAAAGTTAACCGTTAAGACTTTGCTTTATCTCGGTTAAACTTAGTTTAAAGTTTAGTTATGCTTTAAATATAGTCAATGGGATTTAATTTCAAGAAGATGACTTCTGGATTTTTAAACTTAGAACTCTAACTCTCATAAAAATCAAAGTTTGGTCATTCATTGATTAAATTGTGTTGCTTATTGATTTTTCCAAAAAACTAAGTTGACTTCTCAAGCTTAGATTATCTTTAACACTAATCTTAAGTGGCTAGCTCAGAAGTAATACTTTTATCCCTTTAATAAACAAAACTCAGATGATATAATAAGTCTTTAAGATCACTTAAATCATTAAAACACCAATCCTTAGCAATAAAAAAGATTTAGTCACACATCTTGATCAAAAAATACAACTTAAGCAACATATTTGATTAATCGAAAATATGAGCTATAAAATAAAGTTTAGGGGTTACAAAACAACCAAGAGAAGCTCCTGAGAGGTGCATAGACTCCTCTTGACTTCAC
Source organism: Pinacopodium congolense (assembly GCA_028565735.1). Taxonomy (NCBI): domain Eukaryota; kingdom Viridiplantae; phylum Streptophyta; class Magnoliopsida; order Malpighiales; family Erythroxylaceae; genus Pinacopodium; species Pinacopodium congolense. Next base: position 10,533,415 of record JAOXYD010000007.1, read on the forward strand.
TATAGCTTTGGATTAACACAAATTAGCAGAAAAATCAAAGAACATTTGAAGATGTAAACATAAACATGAGAACTTTGATAAATCTAAAAAATGGAGTAAATAAAGTGATAATTTGAGTTAAGAAATCCCCTTTGATGATTTTTAGACTCAGATATAAGTCTTAACAACAAGCTTCAATGTCTAGAAACTCAAAAAACAACATAAAATTCGAGAACAAAGTGTTTGAAGTCTATGAACTAGTTAGAGCACAATGAAGAGATAAGGGAGAGCTTCTCTCTCAATTTCAGTTATGATTTCTCTTAATTCATATGTGTATCTATGTTTCTTGTCTATTTTACAGCTCTAGGAGCCTCCCACTTGCGTTTATAGACAAGGAAAATTAATAAAGAACATGACACAACAATAATATTTGATATTTTGAGGGGATATGCTGTTTGATTACTAATACTGCGGCTTAACTCTAGGTAATATGATGGGTTGAGCCTGTATTATTGGTCATATATAGTCGAATGAATACAGGGGTCTTGTAGACCGATATGGGGGTCTATCCAAACACACCTATTGGTCCTAAATAACTCCTAATTTGCTATTTTTTTGCTGCTTTCTTGCTCCAATCTTCATCATTTAATAATTAAGATCAAGTTCCTGCAAATTAAACATTTGAAATAAAAAATTAAACATATAATCATAAATTAATGTGGCCAAAACATCATAATTATCCCTGTAAAACACATTCAAATTGGCCTCTAACAGTTCCCCCACACTTAAACAATTGCTTATCCTCAAACAAATTAATTCATCATTAATTTCATAATAGGATGTAAAATTAGGAATAATTAATTCAAAATTAACAGCACACTTATTAAAAATGTTTTCTTCATCCCTAAAAAAATAATGACTCGTGGAAATGTTATATAATTAATTAATCATATGAAATTGTAAATGCATTTAAGTCATTTCATTCTTTTTCAATATTTATCCTAAATTACAAAAATCAATTGCACATGTAAAAGGCAAATACAATGAGTTTAATGTATCATCTTTTCGACACTTTCAAATCTTTTAAGTAATTTAAATCATAATTTAATTAATCACATAATTAATTAAATATGTAAGCAATTTAGTTGAGAAGTTACTTCAGTCTTTTTACACAAAGATGAACATTTTGTTATGAATAACCCCTTATTACTCAACTGAGTCATATTAAATCAACTTACTTTTAGTCGCACTCATAACTTCAACCTTATACATATATATATACATTACTCTCTTCTTTTCGTTTATTTTCTTTTGTTCTCTCTTTGTTTTTCTTTTTTTATACATATAATTATGTACATATAATATTAGAAATAAGAGGAGTGGATTCTAATTACTTATCTAACTAATTAAGTAATAAAGGTTATTTAAAATTTTTTTTCTTGTTGGGGTTAATTTTGGTTCTTTTTCATTTTTCTTTGAATGATAAAAATGTCTTAAAAGAAGTTACAAAATTACTCAGGAAGTTACGTTTTTATGTGGAATATCATTCTAATCATCAAGTATCCACTATCAAAATTACGAAATGAGCTAAAGGCATTTAGTCATTAATAGTCAAAATCAATCATATAACATTTCAAATTGTCAAAATAATTGAATTCAAACAAAAATATAGACAATAAGAGGCATTAAAATTAAAACAATTTTCCATAGTTTATAGACCATAATGAAATTGATGATAAGTTAAAATACTATTAGATTCATAATGCACTAGTGTATATAAGAAATTGATTCATAAAGTGAAGTGTCTAACAATTAAAAGACTATTAGACTCATAATGCACAAGTTTATATAAGAAATTGATTCATAAAGCGAAGTGTCTAACAATCTTTAATGTGTAATGTATGTATCAAAGATAAATTCCCTCCCCCGCACTTGGAATAAACATTGTCCTTAACGTTTATAAAAGAAATAAAACGCAAATGGTAGGAGAGTAAGGAAAGGAACACACCCATTTGATAAAGACTTGATGGTCCATCAAATCGATTGGATGAGTAGGAATTGAAAGAATGAAAAAGAGAAAACACAGAAAATAACAAAATATGCTCTAATAATGTAATATGGAATCAAAGTACATCAAAGAGCTAAAATACATCAAAATGTGTCAATCAGATCCAAAACAACCTATACTACGAAACTGAATTGAAAACATATGAACAAAAGCAGAAATGCTAATAGAAATTATGTAAACAATCCAAATCCTAACGACAAGGACTCTGACCATTTGAACCTAAATCTCGATCCTTTTAAGAATGGGATTGCTGATGCTCCTCAAATTGTGCTAAACGTGAGTCCATATTGGCTATGTGAAGATTTATACTACCTACTCAATAGCACCACGAAAGTCAGACTTCTCTGAAGAAAGTTAAGACTCCATGTTGGTCAAGAAAGTTATGAAACTAACCATAGGATCAGCAATAGGAGGTCAAGGTGGTACAACAGGTGAAGAATGACAAGGTGGATGCACATTCAGTGTAGCCTTAGATTAAGCTTCAACCATCTCCTCCTGAGGTACATTAGGAGCATTAGGAGTGGGTAATGCCTTAGGCTACTCATCCTCTGCTAAGTGACACAATTTCCTTATATTTGTGCAAACCCCATAACTTCAAGGTACTAGTATGGATTCGAATATAATGACCTTTATCCACTACTAACTCAAAAGCAACATTAACTCCTGCTACTTAAGAGATCTTACTCATTAAGCTCAAAAAGTATAAATTATTTATTGATTTATTCATCTTTATCACTTCCCTTATAGAAGTGATTATAAAACCAGCCAGTAGTATGTCTGGAATAGTGCCTAACCTATAAAGCATCTTGTAAAGAAGATAGGCATTACTGAGCCTAACTTCATTCAGTCCACTTGCCCTTGGAACCACATTAGAACTCAAAATGGAACAATAATGTGCTCCCTAACTCCTAATGGTATTACAGAAAAAGCACATTCATTCTCCTTTACTAATCTTAGGGAACCAGCACCATTAACAACTGAAAAATGAGGATCTGAATCAACTAAATCATCATGAAATGAATCCGGTGCCCTCACGTATACTTCTCCCTCATTAGGCACATTAAAAATTGTAGAAAGAAAGGCATGAGTCAAATGAATAGGAATACATCGCACAATACTGCTGGTTTTTATCATATCCGCTGCATTCTTTTCTTCAGTGTTCACGTAGAACTCGCAAACGAGATCTTGATAAACCTGCCTTGCAAAGGTGATAACCAGCTCCTAGTCTAGCATCTAAAAAGCACTTGAAACATTGAAATGAGCCTCTAAGTCTAGATGAATGATGTGCTTATACATAAATTTGTTGTTGTAGTGAGAGGTGAGCTAGTCCAAATTTTCTCGTGTTGTAAACTTAGATTGATCAAAAGATGGCATTTTCCTCTATTGTTGTCCATAAGTAGTCCTAGGTGACATTTTCATTAAAACATTATTAGGTAAATACATCAAAATAAGTCTAATGACAATAAGAAATCGAGAAAATTTTGTTGGAAAATTTTTTATAAATATTTAATGATTCGAAAATAACAAAAAATTTGACATTAATGAAATACAACAAATTTGGTATAAATGGAAAGCTTATGGAATATAGAACTTAATGATACTAAAATCTAATAGAATAGAGGTCTAAAACTCAAGAAAAAATGGAAGAAATCAAACCTGAGGGTAAATAGTGACTTGAAGATGTTTTCTAGGGATTTGACGTAATTTTTTTATGATTTTGAGTTATTGGAGGCTATAATTAGATAGAGGATGACATTTTTGACAAATGGATACGAAAATCATTCAATTTGGTTCAAAAATAAAGGAGAAAAGTGGATTGGAAGAAGTTAAGGTCTACGACGGTTTTGAGAGGGAAAGAGGAGAGGTTTTGCATTTTTAAACAGTAAACACCGTTTTAATGTTATGTTTTTTACGGAATATGATGGGGACCAATACAGTAGTATAAGCCCACTATATAGAACTCTCCATATTGCTCCTTCAGCAAGGTACTAATATGGGGGTTAACAGACCAATACGTGTACGGAGGTTAACTCAGACCCACGTACCGGGTTTGTTGACTCAATTTATCTTAGTTTTCAACTCTAATTTGCATTAAAACTCTTCCTAAACCTTGCCCTTACAAAATTTAATGAATCTTTCAACAATTTGGATTAGAATTAAACTAAAAAACACTATTAGCTTAAAAAGAAAATCAAACCAAACTAAGGAAATACTAAGGAAAGCATACTTAACCTATTTCAAACACACTTAAAAGGGGTTCAACACATTAACAAAAGGTCCTAACACATAAAGTAAAATAAAACCAGACACAATTACTTACCTAACATGAATAATTCATAGTTCAATGAGGATTAAGTAGTGAAAAAGTCTTAGAAGACTCTTCAATTGAACTTGGCATATATAATTTTTCTCTTTTCCCATATACCTTGAAGGTTGAGTAACCATTAGTGACTTTAATTATTTGAAATGGGTAAACCTTGTTCACTTCATGTGGGCTTGTCCATCCTGATTTGAGCTTACCTGTAAATAACTTCAACCTTGAATTATAAACTAAAACCTTATCACTAACTTTAAACTCTCATTGAATGATATGTTTATCATGCCATCTTTTGGCTCTTTCCTTATACAATTTTTAGTTATTATAAGCATGAAGACGAAACTCGTCCAACTTATTTAATTGCAAAATTATTTCTTCTCTAACTTTTGTTGAGTCAAAATTAAGAAAATTAATGGCCTAATAGGCACGATACTCTAACTTAATAGGAAGACATCAAGCCTTAACATAAACCAAATTATAAGCAGACATTCCAATTGGGGTTTTGTATGTAATTTGATATGCCTACAGTGCATCATCCAACTTAAGTACCCAATCCTTTCTCGAAGAGCTAATGGTCTTTTCTAGAATTCTTTTGATTTCTCAGTTTGAAATTTCGACTTGACTACTAGCCTGAGGATGGTAAGGTGTAGCAATATTATGGTAAAACCATACTTTAAAATGAGGAAATTTAATTTCATATTATAAAAGTGCATTCCTCAATCACTTATGATTGCTCTTGGTGTCCCAAATCTAGTGAAAATGATCTTATTAAGAAATCGAACTACATCTTTTGCATCATTCGTTGGAAGAACAACTGCTTGAACTCATTTGCTCATATAATCCACGGGCAGTAAGATATAGTTGTTTGAGTATGATGATGGGAATGATCTTATGAAATCAATACCCTAAACATTAAAAATTTCACACACAAAATGTCTCCAAGAGATATTTCCAACCCTTTCGCCATTGTCATAGACTTAACAAGCTAAAATGCATCCTTAAACAATGTAGGCTAATAGAAACTGCATTCCAGCACCTTATTGCAGTTCTAGTAGGGCTAAAGTGTCCTTTAGTTTCTCTTGAATGACAATGGCTTAAAATTGAAGGCACTTTCTTCAATAGGAATACATCTCTGAATAATTCTGTCAATGCATATTTTGTAAAGAAAAGGGTCGTACCAAAGATATTTCTTGATTTTAACAAAAAATTTCTTCTTTTGTTATTACGAGAAGTCAGAAGATATACTATTACTAGCCAAATAATTTACTATGTTTGCATACCGGTGTAAGGTAAACATGGCTAGCAAATGCTCTTCAAGAAAAACCTCTTTGATGTCTTGGTATTCTTCTATCTCCATTACTACTTCATCCAAATGAGATAAATGATCCACAACAAAATTTCCTTTTCCTTTCTTATCCCTAATTTCTATGTCAAACTCCTGTAATGTAATAGCATCTGGCTTATACATCAAGTATTTCAAAGAAGAATGGTCTATATAAAATATAACCTTTGAAAACACTAAGTAGGACTAAAATTTGTCAAAAGCGAACACCATTGCTAACGTTTCCTTCTCTGTAGTGGTGTAATTCCTTTAAGCATCATTCAAAGTACAACTTATATAATAAATTGTATGAAAAATTTTCCATGCCTTTGTCCTAATGCTGCACGAATTGCAAAGTCACTTATATCACATATTAATTTGAAAGGAAGAGACCAGTCAGGTGATCCAAGATAGGTGCATTAGTGAGATTCTCCTTTAATAATTGAAAAGAATGTATACACTTATCATCAAAGATGAAGATTGCATCCTTAGTCAAAAGTTTAGTAAGGGGCTTCGCTATCTTAAAAAAATCCATGATAAAATACCGATAGAATCCATCATGTCTGAGAAACCTACAAATTGCTCTAACTAAATTAGTTGGTGAAAGTTAAGCAATTACTTCAACCATTGCTATACCAACTTCAAGTCCCTTAGTAGAATCTTATGGCTTAAAACTGACTCTTGCAACATAAAATGACATTTTCCCCAATTTAAGACTAAGTTAGTCTATTCACATATTCTCAAAACTTTATCCAAAATTTCCAAACATGCATTGAATGATGTACCAAATACTTAAAATTCATCCATAAACACTTCGATGTAGTTTAGAATCATGTCCTTAAAAATTGCTATCATACAACGTTAAAAAGTGGCATGGGCATTACGCAATTCAAAATGCATGCGTCTATATGAAAAGGTGTCATAAGGATAAGTGAATGTCGTCCTTTCCTTATCCTTAGGAACATCTATGCTTAGCTAATCTTTCAATGACTTGATCTATGAAGGGTAAAGGAAAGTGATCCTTTCATATGGTTTCATTCAACTTATAATAATCAATACACATTTGCCAACCAATTACTTTCCTTATGGTGATAAGTTCATCTTGATTGTTCTTCATGGTAGTAGTTCCTCCCTTCTTTGGTACTACCTAAACTGAACTAACCCATGTAGAATAAGATATTGGGAAGATAATACCAATATCTAGGAGCTTAACTACTCTATTCTTCACTGATTCCTTCATATTCAAATTAAGTCTATGCTGTGGTTGGACCAATGGCCTTTAATGTCAAATAGGTTCTAGCCTATAGCATTTTGATGCTATCTAAGCACTCTCAACAATCTTTCCTCCATCGTATTAGTAGATGATAATGATATGATCACAGGTAATGATGATAGAGGTCACAAAAAGGCAAATTTCAATTGCGAGGGAAGAGGTTTCAACTCAAGATTTGAAGGCTCCTTAATTGATGGCCTTGGAAGGGCTTTAATTGGTCTATTTAGAGGTTCAAACCTTCTAGATATGATCAAACTGGAGGTCTCTTTTCCCACTTCTTATTCATCTAGCACTTCTTTCACTTCCTCTACCTCTACTTCCAAAGAACTTGAATGAATTAAAGCCTTTTATAATGAATTTGAGCGAAGTTACTCGAATGGATCAATTGGAGTAGAATGAACTCTAATGAAGTTAAATGAATCCAAAGTGGAGGGATACTTCATCGCTCTAAAAACATTAAACTCAATCTCTTTATCTTGAAGTTTGAGAATCAGCTTTCCTCCATGAACAACTACCAATGTCTTTGCAGGAGCCATGAATGGCCTTCTAAAAATGATAGGTACTGTGCAATCTTCATCCATATCCAAGACAAGGAAATCAGTAGGTAAGATAAATTTATCAACTTTCAACAGAAAATCCTCAGTGATTCCTCTTGGATAAATGACTAATCCATCAACTAATTGCAATGAGACTGTTGTAGGTTTAAGTTCTTCTAATCTTAACTTCTTGAAAATAGATAACCAAGATCCATCAAAGCCCTATCTATATGTAAGCTACCAATTATTTAAGGAATGGTGAAACTATAGGGGTCCTTGAGCTTGGGAGGTAAATTCTTTAACAGGATAGCAGAATACTCTTCATTAAACTTCATAGTCTCATACTCCTCTAATATTCTCTTCTTGAATAGGATTTCCTTTAAAAAATTTGACATATGAAGGCATTTGAGCAATTTTTTCAACAAATGGGATAATTATGTGAAGCTTCTTAAACATATCTAATAATTTCCCAAATCACTTATCAAGGTACGTGTTCTTTAACCTTTGAGGGCATGATATCCTAGGCTTATATGGTTGCACATTGGTATCAGTAACCAACCTAGGTGGCTGAACTAAACTCTCACCCTCATCTTCATTTTATTTCTTCTTCTCTTCTCCTTTAACTCTCTCTCTCTTATATCATGTCTTCTTTTGTTCTCTTCTTCTTCACTCTCCACCATTACTTACTTTCCTCTCTCTTCAATATTCTTCCTTTCATTCTCAACCTCTTTTCCACTTCTTATGATAATCACCTTAGCATGCCCTCTAGGATTGGCTTCAATGGTACTTAGGAGCTTACTAGGTATCCTATCCTTTAAGGGTTATGCAATTTGTCCAATTGAGTCTCCAAATTCTTAATTTATGCCTTATAGTTCAGCATCCTAAACTCATTGGATTGGATATACTTCAAAACTATTTCTACAAAACTAGGCGACTCTCTTAAAGATCAGTTGGCTCTAAAGCCAGGTGGAGGTGCTTTTTGAGCATTGTCTTAAATTTTTTGTGGAGGTTAAAACGAGTTATTGATCTATGAAAAAATGGCATGGTTCCTCCAACGATGATTATAGATGTTTGAGAAAGAGTTTCCTTTTGCCCTATTAAAATTTCCAACATATTGTGCTTGTTCTGTTTCTTGTGCAAAAGGACTTCCTTTTTGCACTCCAACGATGTATGGGAGGTACTACTACAACTTTCACATTTAACTTTATGAGAACTACTACTAGCTCTACTTATTAGACTATCTAGCTTCTTGTTCAGTACTTCCATTTAAGCTATAAGAGCTATTTTATCATTAATCACATGAACACCATATGGCTTCCTTGGATGACATTCAGAATTATACTAAAAACTATTTGTACCATTTCATGAATGAGATTGTAGGCTTCAGCCGTAGTCTTGTGAATGAAATTACCTCTAGCCACAACACCAATGCTGCTACGAGTTGAAGATGTCAATCTAATGTAGAACATGTCTACTTGCTACCACATGTTGAATCCATGACTAGGACACGTTGCAAACATCTCTCTAAATTGTTCCTATGCCTCGTATAGACTTTCATTTTCCTAATGAACAAACAAGCTAATCTCAGTCTTCAACTTTGCTATCTTGGCAGGTAGAAAAAATTTAACTAGGAACAACTTAATTAACTCATCCCATGTAGTAATGGAACCAAATTGAAGTGCTGACAATCAGATTTTCCCCTTATCTATAAGAGAAAATGAAAAAAGTCTTAGCTTAATTGCATCATCAGAGACCCATTGCTTTTAAGAGATGACAATTATCAAGAAAGTTCTGTAAATGTTCATTGGTATCTTCTAAAGCTGAACCTTCAGATTGTGAGGACCTAACTATTAAAATGATACTATACATAATTTCAAAATTATGTACGATGAATTTAAGCCAAATAATGCTAGCCATAGTATTAAGCTAAGGAAGTTCTAATTATCTGTTTCGATGATAACAAAGCATTATGTTACAAATGATTGAGTTTTTTATGCTTTTATAAGATAAGAAAATGTTTGAAGTAAAATAACATATTTGTGGTGCTAAGGTAGAAGATCTCAAGCATTGGATGATTAAGAATCAAAGGATAAAGAATGAAGATCAGGAGAATGAAAATCAAGTTTAGATGGGTTTAGGAAAATGTCTTAAGTTGTAAGTGTCCTGAACTTTATTCTTAATCAATGGTTGAAAAGGGCTCTCACATTTGCATATAGACATAGAAGAGATGAATTATGGTTTTAGTAATTAATTGAATAAAATTATGGTATTAAAATGTTAAGAATTGTTTTGGTCATTTGTTTGCAATTTTTAGAGCTGAATTTTGTTTGGTTTAAAATCATTTGTTGATATACTTCAAATCTGTCCATATTTGAGTTATCATCATTCAATTTAAATTTTCAGTACTCAAATATATTTTTATTGCTTCAAAATAATTATAAACATTTTGTTTTTAAGTTATCAAGAGTGCACTAGAATTTTGTTTCAATTTTGTAAGCACTTATAATGTTTGTTTGAGCTCCAAGAACATAGATTACTCAAATCTGTCCAGTATATGCGCACCTTATATGTTCACTTAGATTTTGGATTTTAAATCTATTTTTGGTTCTACAAATTTTCTATTTGCTATTTTTTATTTATTTAGGAGTGTCTATGTATTTTTGTTTCAATTTTTAATCTATTATATTGTTGGTTTAAGATTATTTTCACAAATTACTCAAAGTTGTCTCTAATGGCTAGTTTAGGGTTTTGGGTATTTTTGTATTTTTGTATCCTAAACTACTAGATCTACCTCCCAATGTTTGTAAACCATTCTTGAACTATTTAACTCTTTTAAAAAACTTTCATCACTCTCAAGTGAAGAAAAAAAGTTTATAAGCAAAAATTCTCGAGAACTTTAAAGCTGGCCAAATTTTGCTGGCTGTTCATTGGTTCATCTCTTTTTTCTTTTTTTATTTTGATTCAATCTCATTTTTGGAGTTGCAAAACTAATTTTACTAGTTTGTTTGGATACTCAATAGTTGTACTGAGCTATTGTTTGCAATTATAGGGTTGGATTTTGTTAGGTGTAAGCTTATTTTCTTACATATATCAAAATTCTTTCTACACTTTCTATTCTTGCCTTAATCACAACTTTTGTTATCTTAATCTATTTTTGAGTGTGGGAAATTAGTATTTTCTATTTGACCAAGGGTTTAAGAGTTTTCTAAACAAAGTTTTATATTTTAAGGTGCTTATTTCGTTTGATTAAAGTTTATATTTATATATATATATCAAAAACAAAGTTTATATTTTTATATATATATCAATTAAATGCAAGTTTTATTTCTACAATTTTTATTCTTACTTTAATCATGATTCTTGCGGTCTTAATCTATTGTTAAAATATAAATTTTTTTTATTTTAATTGTTCTATAGATTTTTTAGTCAAAGTTCTGATTTTTTTGGTGCTTGTTTCATCATTTTCGAGCTTATGTTTGCATAAGTATTAAAACAGTTGAAGCATTTTTTTTATTACGGTTCTTGATTCTATTATGTTTTTCATCATCTAAATCCGTTTCTGGTGCCTAAATATATTCTATTTAGTTTTTTTAGGTGTAAAGAGTGTCCTGCATGTTTTGGTTTGATTTTTTAGCACTTATATCTTTAGTTTTATCTAAAAATTCGTAGTTTGCTCAAAACTATCTAGACTTACATGCTCTATGATTCATACTTATCTTTGGCTATCTAAATCCACTTTTTATGATTTAAAATTGCATAAACCTATTGTAGTAGTGTTTGATTATCTTCTAAGAGTTTTTCTAACCTTTTTTTAGTGATTATAGCACATTAGAATCATTTGTTTATAAGGCTGAAAATTTGACAACTTATATTTTGATAGCTTGTGTCCATCTTGCTTAAATATGATTTTGGATTACTATAATTTCTTTTTTTTTTTCAATTTTTTTTGCCTTTTAAAGTTTTAGAATTGTTTTATGTTGCATGAGCTTTAGTGAAACATCATAGAAGGTGTGGTTTGGTTACTAATCTAGGGGATTTGAATCTAGGGTTTGGTTCCATTAAAAAGATTTTTGATAGGTTGCTCTTCATCTATAGAAAAGAAGATATCAATTTCATTGATAATTGAACATGAATTAAATTGATTTATGCTATGTGTGAGCATCAGAGATAGCATAAGGCATAAAAATTGCATTAGTTTCGTTTGAGCCCCTTTCTTAGATTGATTTTGATCAAGGTTTGATAAGCTATACAAAATTAAAGGAGCTTATTTTAGGGGCTATCTTTGTGGGATAAATTTTGTTTTAAAGTGATTAGTTTGTTAAGGGTTACTCTTCACCCACTAGAAAGAAAGATTGGTGGGTTACTCTTCACCCTAAAATAAGATTGTAAAGATTCCTCTTGGCCTTAGAGTCAAGATTATTATTAGTTTCTTCTTGATCTTATAACAATATTATGATAGGTTCCTCTTAGCCTTATAATTAAGATTGTTGTAAAGGTTCCTCTTCGCTTTATAAATAAGATTGTTGTAAGGGTTACTCTTCGCCAAATTAAAGTAAGATTAGTTTTTAGTGAAATTCTATCAAGTAGTTAGAAAGAGGACGTAGTCTATCTTTGGGTTAGGCAATCCTTTATAAATCTTGGTGTTTTTCTCTTCCCATACCTCTTTATATTTGTGCATTGGTGTTTGCTTTATTGTTGATTGAATTTGTTTAATATTGTCCTAAATTTTGGTATATCATTTAGGTTGAATTTTGGTTAGAGATTGTATTTAATTGAAATTGGCCTAAGGTTTTTAAAGTGTTTTAATTTGGAAATAATTTTTAAATACGGAATTCACCCCTCTTTTGAGTGCCACAACTCTTATAATTGGTACCAGAGCTTTGTCCTAACATTTGCAAGATTTATAACGAAATTATGAATAAAGATAAAAATGGCACCTTGTTTTGGCAAAGAGGGTTTGGATATTTATAGGCCACCAAATTTTAATGGAAATGATTTTCTTGAGTGGAAGGTTAAAATGAATTTCTTTCTTATGGGCTAAGATTTTTATTTATGGGATTTTATTTCAAATGGCCTACATAGATTTTCAAATGAAGAAAAAGTTGTTTCTTTAAATGAAAAGGCTATTCATATCCTATTTATTAAATTAGATAGGAGTATACTTGATATATTTGCTATGTGTATTTTGGCTAATGCTATTTGGTGTAGATTAAAGAAAATTTTTGTAGGTGGAAATGAAGAAGAAGAAGCCAAAGAAGAAGTCAAGGCAGCAGAAGAAGCCAAAGAAGAAGCAGAAGTTCAAAATGCATACCTTGTTAGAAGTGCTATCTTAATTAAACATTTAAAAGGAAAGCAATGAGGTAGTTTCTAACTCGCATTCAAATGATGATGAAAATGAAAATAATGTTGATCATAATGAAATCTCATTTGATGAATTAGTTAAAGTTACAAAAGCTATTAAATTGAAAAAAAGAAATTTTCTTCAAAATATAAGGAATGAAAGAAATTATTGAATGATCTTAGGATGGAAAGTGAGAAATTGAAGAATGATTTACATGCTTTAGAATCAAAGAGCGTGAATGTAGCTTTAAATGAATGTGTTATTGAAAATGATACAGTGGTGAATGTGAATGGCTATTTAAAGAAGGATTTGGATGATTGCATCCATGAGAAAGAGAAGTTAAAAATTGAATTGCATGATATGATAGAATCTAAGAATGCATGCATGTTAGAAATTGATAAATTAAAGCATGAAATAAATGCCATGTTAGGTTTTAAGAGTGTAGATGTTGGCATGCATAAATATGAGCATAAGTTAATACATGAAAATGAATCACCCATTTTCAAGGTAAAAAAGAAAAGGGGAAGAAGCAGAAAAAGACCTAATAAACAGACTTGAGAATCCGGAGAGAGTGAATCGCCGAAGGAAGGAGGGGAAGTCGGCTGAGGCTTAACCTCCTTTATGGCTTAAGAACCTCCGATAACTTGATCAGAAGCGTTTTCAGATCTGAAGTAACGGTGGACCCACAATATCAATATGAAGCTCAACTGGGTTCGCAGAAAAATTTGAAAAAAATAATAATGCTTTTAGGGTTGTTTGTGAATTTTAAAATATTTGGATTCTTTTTTAGGTTATGAAATATTAGAGTTTTTGTTATAAACGATACATTATAGTTTAATCTTTTTTGCCAGATTTTTCTTAGTTAGTTCTTGATTCCCGAGCTTCTCTCTCAATTTATAACTACAAGTCTAATAACTCTTAGCCCACTGGTACTAATAAACTCCTGGTTTGATATAGAGCAGACCGTACACCTGTAATTCAAATCAGAGTTGATATATGTTTCTCTCCTTCTCTTCTGCAAAGGAATAAATCAACAGACAATCCTAAACACCATCAGGATGCTTTTGTTTGAACTTCTCCAAAAGCCGAACTCTTTAGAATCAAATACAGTTAACCGTGAAACCAACTGAAACATGCAATCTGAGGTTAAGACATATATAACGTAGAATCATACAAAAAGATACGAACTTGAGAATGTAATTGTTATATGTAGTCGAATTTCTACATATATTCATATTTCTAACCGGCTTTTTAAACACATGGGCTACAGACATCTTCTGTGCTACTAAAACAGTATGGTCTCTCCAGTCTAGCTACAACTTCCTTCGACAAAAACACACCACCATGTCTAACAAGGAACACCAAACTAAGCAAAGAGCAGAAACTATATTAATGTAGACAACCAACCTATAACCACTAGACAACAACAGATGGAGTATCGATTCTTCCATTTCCATTCCCAGCTTGATAGCTCCCTTTCTTTCCAGGATCAAATCCACTGTTACTAAAATCACTGAACAAGTGAGCCGTACAAGTAACAACTGCACCGTTGAGCTTGCAGGGTTTAGGCATTAACTTGGAGTTAGGGAGAAGGGACAGACAAGAGTAATAGCCGTGGATTACGTGAAACCTGTTACCGCGTCCTGATGTTGTCACAGGACAAGAATGTTTCACTTATTGTGCTTGCACTTTAACATATATTTTGCTTCAATAGTAAGGAGACAAGGTATATCCCCATGTGGTTCACTTGATGGACCAATATGCAACTAGGGCTCGTGTGGTTTTGGTGATGGTGGAGAAAGTCACTGGCCTACATTAAAACACAAATGGTCCATATCAGGTCAATGACAACCCCTCTGTAGTCTGTACACAAAGACAAGGAGGTCTTTTTAATTTTCATATTTTCTGAGCAATGGTTCATGACGGTGGCAAAGATCGGTGACAGGAATGTTGATTAGATTGTAATCTTATGGGTGAAGTAGAAGTAAGATCACAAGTTCGATGTGCGTCAATTTGTCAATAATAACTTATCGTTTATCTTCATTGCATCTCACAAAAATCAATATTTATAATTTAACTTACATACCTTAGCAAACTTTATTTTGTATTCGGATTTAAAAGAAAAAATAAAGCTATGATGTTAATTTGATTATGATCCCAAACAAGAAAACTTTGATGTATTAAACGACTTGGACATTATCTTTTTTCTTTTTGCATAACAAACTTTGAAGTATTAAAAGACTTGGTCAATGTCTTCCTTTTTCTTTTTGCATAACGCATCTAACTTTCTAGTTATTAGGCAAGCCAAAGTTTGGCTCTTTTATTTTAGGCGATAATCCTTGACAAAAATGAGGGCTTATTTTTGTGTGGTAATTGCGTTTGTATTAGTATAATAAAAAATTTTAAATTTCTCCATAAAAATATTCAAATAATTTTATAAATTCCAGTGTTTATAAAGTAAAATTATAAATACGACCTAAAACTGTGTCTTGTTAGCCGAATATTTAATATTATGTCTGTTAGTTCACATAATAATTCTTCAAATTTAAGGCTTTAACTCATATTTTTATTTTATTTTATTTTATTTACAAGTACATTGCTATGTGACGATTTTTTGGGGAAGATTTTAAAATTTTTTGGAAATATTGCTATGTGATGATTATTTTGATATAAGTAAATAAGAAAATTTAAATAACGTCAAGCTCAAAGTGAATTTTTAGAAAACTAAGGACCTCATATTTTACTGGGAGGAGGTGCTCAAAATATCTTCTTTTATAAGGTTTTACCTTATATTTTATTAGAATGGGGTTTTTTAAATCATCTTTTTCTATAAGAGTTTAAATCTTGATAAAGACAAAACTTAACTATAAAAAAATGGAAGAATTTAAAGATGATGATAATCCCAAAAGGGTCGTAGAAAATGCACGGAAAAAGAAATCGCACGAAAAATTCTCTCATATATATATATATATATATATAATTTTGTACATTGCTATGTGATGATTTTTTTGTAACATTTCAAATTTTTTTGGAAATGTTGCTACGTGATGATTATTTTTATATAAATAAATAAGAAAAATTAAAAAATGTCTGGCTTAAAGGGATTTTTAAAATAACCAATGGCCTTATTTTTTATTGGGAAGCGATGTTTAAAACATCTTCTTTTATAAGAATTGATATATTTTATTAGAATAGAGTATTTAAAATATCTTTTTCTATAAGATTTTAAATCTTGGTAATGACAAAATTTAAGTATAAATCAAATGGGGGAATTTTAAGATGATGATAATCCCAAAAGGGTTGTAGAAAATGCATGGAAAAAAAATCCTTTGAAATATTTTAATGTCTCATTGAGCCATTCCTTCTCTTTTGCTTGTTAATATGCAAAATAAGGAAATTCGCTACATTCCTTTGGTCTTTAGTGTTGAAGAATTGAGAGATGCAATTGAATTACATATAGCGGAAGTAAAAGAAAGCATTTGCTTGATATTTCAAAAAGTTAAGATCACTTTAAAATATAACAAGATTAAATACTAAACATAATAAAGCATTATTTAAAATTTGTACTTTATTGTAAAACTTAATCTATATTTTTGTTTTCTCGCATCTATAGGTTCATATCAATCACTTTGGCTGCACATGTGTCTGACTTTTAATGATATTCACAGACTAACTTTCAGAAAAACTTAATATTTGAGAGCAGAAAATCGAGAAGTGCTAACTCTTATATATATATATATATATATATTCCTTTATATATGAAAAAATTAAGATCTTTCTTAATATTTAAATTAAACATAATTACAATTAAATTTTCACTTTATTATAATTATTATTAATCTTAATATAATCAAACATCATATATTTGACTTGAAATTTTTAAAACTTTATAATTAAGTCCAAGCTAACTAATTTTGCTCTCCTTAGTTAATTTATGTATATGACTCATTAGATTCCTAATATATTGTTAATGATTATAAATTGTAATTTTAATTCATAATTAGAATTAGATAAATTAAAATTTCCTTTAATTATCTTTAATTTTTCAACTAAATAATTTATAATCATAGATCAAGATTGGTATCCAGTAGTACGTCATGATCACTCAAATATTATGAATGTCAAAGCAGTTTTAACTTAACCTGTCTATGCATGATTTTTCTATATAGTTCAGTTCTTTCGTCATATAATGTTTTGATTAGACATAGAATATGGAATTAGTGTCTACTTTATCTAAGTCTAATCATATTAGTTCTCTACCATTAGTAATTGATTTTATTAATAACATTTGAAAATTATTTTTAAAGTGTCATTCTACCTTAGTTAAAGATTTCTTAAATCAATACTAATCGAGAACAATGAAAAATTCTCCTTAATTACTTTAGGGTGATGAATCCTATATTGATCACTCAACTACCCCCATATAATTCATGCTACATCTAATGACTATTGAGTGAACTATCTATGGTTAGAATAGGTCATAAGTAGTATCAAAACATAACAATCCTTATACAGGACAACTTTCGTAATTTCAAATCTAAGGATCACTTATACAATTATTACAATGAATATTTCCATAGACACAAATAATGTTCCATATGAAATTCTCATATCAGTTCAGTTCATTGAACTTGTTCTTTGACAAGCACTCACATGTTTGTTTAAGTATCTTTATACTTTAATCTATAAAACCAATTACTTCTTTTGTAAGGAAAAATATAACGTGTATTAATCTTTCTACTTTATTAATGTTCACTCTTAATAGAACAATGATTAGGAATAATTTAAGAACAATACTTAATTACAATATGAATATCATAATTATGTTCTCCCTCATAATTTCATTTTTAAATTATATATTTATCACATGAACTTATCTTATACATTAATTAATTGAACAGTTATGCATAAGATAAATAATGCCTTTAACAAAATATATCACAAATCTATAACTAACTGATTGGTTGCAGGATATAAACCAAAACCTAGAATGTAAACAAGTAACCTAAACCTAAAATGGTGTAATAATGAGGAGAATAGCTTGAACCTACATCTTTGTCAAGAATGGGCTTGATTTAAACTTACAAGGAATGTCATTCAACTTCTAAAGTTGTGATCTAATAAAGGACATTGATGTGTGTCTCTTAGTAATGTATATATGCATTTATGTTTAACTAGCTTTAAGAATTAAATAAGATAGATTTGCTAAAGATATCGAAGTCAATGTAAATTTTGTTTCTTTTTTTTTTAACTTATCAATAAAATCATAAGCATAAAATAAAACCACAAATACCATTGTCCACATATACTATTGCCTGAACATTGAAGCCAATCCTCTATGTTCTTGTGCTTTACTTAATAACAAAAATGCGTGCAAAGCGCATCAACACAGCCTCAAAAGACAAAAGGGGAGACATAGAGGGATGATGTACAAAATATAATACAACTAAATATATTTTCTTCATTTGTTTCTCTACTTCTGAAAATAAAATAAAAAATAAAAATAGAAAGTGATAGTAAACAGGCCCTTAACTTATTATAGACATATCTTAAAGTAGTACATAGAAGTAGCTTTTATGATGATATTTGAAAAAAAACATTATTATTATATTTGAAAATATTTTTACATAATTTTATCAAATATATTAATAATATAAGCATTATTTGTGTTAAGCATATGAAAAAGAATATAGAATTGGATCTAGTGCAACCTGTTAGGGATAGCTTGATCTAACTCAATAATACGAGTATAAAAGAATTGTAGAGAATTCTTAGAACACTAATAACTCTTTCTCTCTCTCTCTCTCTCTCTCTCTCTCTCTCTCTCTCTCTCTCTCTCTTTGGA
>JAOXYD010000007.1:10594519-10612764 GCA_028565735.1 Pinacopodium congolense
ATCAACTACTTCAATTATTCCATATGATTCACCTTCCACTTAAGTTGCCTAATCCAAATTCAAGCATACAACTCAATCTCAGTCCAACTACTATGACAGAATCACTTGGTTCAACATTCAATACAATAGTTCAAGTGCACAAATGCAAAAATTTTTCAAAATTTTTCAATTCAATCAAGCTATCCCTACCCCTACACTTATAGTAGATATTATCTCTAATATCCTTAAAGCAATGAAAACACAAGCATAAGAGGGTAGGAATAGAAGTACTCCCTTGAATTGAAAGGACCAAATGTAGCTCGAAATGAAGATTGTCGCTTGAAAACCAAGATAACAACTCTGAAAGCCTACAAATAAAACAAACCAAATAAAACAAGTAAAACGCTCAAAGCAAACAACTAAAAGATAAAACCAAAAGAGAAAAAAAAATAAAAGAAAAGGATACGGATGGGGTGCCTCCCATCAACCGCTTATTTTAGGTCATAAGCTCGACCCTTGGCATATGATGTTATCCATTTTCGAACTGAATCCATATTGGTGGCTTCCATCTGAATAGTAAGGATGATCCTCCCACTCCGAATAATAATTCGTAGTGTAAGGATCATACCATCCTTGTTGGCTTGTATAGGAACCATCAATTCTGTCAAACTGCTGCGCACCCTGCAAAGAAGGACACATATGAATAGAATGGCCTGAATATGAACAAACATCACATACCTTAGTGTCAACTGTATCTATCACAAATTGCTCGACTAAGGATGTGAGATTTGCTACCTGTTGTGTCAATCATGATATAGCAGCAGAATCAGAATCATCATCAAAAGAAGTAATGTAAGAAGGATCAGAATAAAAAGAATGCTGAAAATAAGCCATTACTCGAAAAAGCTATGAAACAGAAACAAACAGAGATCAAAGATGATAGATGAATAACAAAAACAAAAAGAAAAACAACACAAAAAATAACAATTAACACAAGCGCTAGCTCTCCGGCAACAGCGCCAAAAATTTGGTGAGCTCTTCGTAAGTTACCAAATAATAAAATACCTAACTAACCTAACTAAGTAGCTAAGGCAAGTCAGGGTCGATCCCACAGAGAGCTAGAATGAATTGTTATTTCTAATGTTGCCAAAAAGAAAACAAAACCCTTAGAAGTAAAGAATCAAAATTAAAGACTAAAGATAAACAAAGAAGAAGCAAACAAGAAATACGAAAGCTGGGTGGAAGATATATCAGGAATTATAGACTTACAATTGATCCTCGAAAAGCTCTGTATAGATGCATTTCTCATAAACTTCTTTAATCTCCCTGTAATAAGCCTGAGTTCTTCATTTTCAATTCCAAGTAATGATTCTTCATTGTCACTTTCCTCCCTTATAGATGCTTTAGAAGGCTGCATTATTCCTCTTGGACGCATCTTGCTTTTCTTACATATCCTTCATTCTTATTTCATAGGTTAATAGTGAACTAATAAGTTCATCGAGAGGGAAGACATTGAGATCCTTTGCTTCTTCAATTGCCGTTACTTTTGCTTTCCATGAATTGGGTAGATACAAGGATTTTCCTAATAAGATCAACATTATAATAGGTCTTACCTAGACCTTTTAGTGCAATTATAATATTATTAAAATGATCATATATAATAGAAATATTTTCATCATGCAACGTTCGAAAAAGTTCATATTAATGAGTAAGCATGCTTATTTTGGTTTCTTTTATTTGGTTTGTGCCTTTATGAGTGATTTCTAGAGCATGCCAAATGTCATATACAGTTTCACACATTAAAATTCTATTGAATTCTTCCATACTTAAGATATAGTATAAGATATGCATAGCTTTGCAATTTAAAGAAACTAACCTCTTTTCTTTATTATCCCGTTCATATTTTTTCTTGAGTACTCATTCATTTACGACAAGTTTAGTAGGCATAAGTGTTTTTTTAAAGACAATAATCCATAAATTTTCACTTTCACCTATCAAATAACATCTCATTCTATTTTTCCAATATAAATAGTTTTTTCCATCAAAGAAAGGAGCTCTATATGGATCATCACCTTCAAGACACATTAATTCATTGAAACTAAAATAATTTGAGACCTACGCTCTAATATTAACTGTTAGTCATAAATGGCTCCTAAGAAGAGGGGTGAATTAAGTGATAAAATTGCTTTTGAAGAACACAAATACTTTATCTAAGATGTGTAAGCTAAATCAAAATAAATAAGTAAGATAAAGTAAGTGCGTAAAAATTAAAAGCGTGTAGAGAAGAAATACACCACCGATTTATACTAGTTTAGAGCAGTCCACTTACTCCTATGTCTAGTTCCCAACTCAACCTGTTGAGATGATTTTATTCAACTGATTAAGAGTTACAATTTCATAATTACAAGCTTCACCTATTAATCACTTCTATTTATACTCTTAATCTTGCTCAATTAGTTGTTAGCCAACATATCTTAAACTCTAACTTTCATTAAACACATATTAAACATATATTATCCTTATAAAATATGACCGTTCTTGATCTTTAGCTTTGTAATATTATCAATCAGTCACATGATAGATGAAATTCGATCAACCGACTGACATTTGGTCGACCGATACACAATTCAGTCAACTAATACTTATTCGATTGATCGCCTAAAAAACAGCAGTAACCATCCAATAGGTAATACAATGAAACAAAATTTCAAGGATCAATAATCCATCCTAATCATATAATCAAGACATTTATCTCATCCAATTCATACTAACTGACTAAGTTATTAATTCATGCATTCTTATTCAACCAAAACATATATCAAGAGGATTTTTCATATGTACACACATCACAACATATAAATCCTCTTGATTATTCTCTTATATGCAGTTTCTAAGTTATGAATACAAATATATATAAATGAGCCTCTTAAATAACTGAGAGTGAATTAAGAAAAACTTACAATAAAATTTGCATAGGAACCTATATTGAAACTAATTTATTTCTTCAAATGATATAAGTCTTCATATATAGTCTTCATGAATTCTAATTAAACTCTAAAACTCCTTTACCAAATACACTTGAAATTATCCCAAAAACCTATCTTTCAATACACTAAACATAACATTAGTAATAAAGGTACTTTGTCATCGTCAAAATAAGGTAAAACCTCCCTTGATTTAACAATAGGCAATATATCAGGTACCTAATGAGTCACACATTTAGGTCTATTAAAGGAGAGTAAATTTTAATTAAGTTGAATTTAATTTTAAAGTTTAAGAAACTTTAAGTTCAAATCTAAGATATTTGATTTCATTAAACTTAAATTATAATTATTATTAGAGTTAGACTTTAATTATGAGTTATATTCAATTTTAATATTAGAAAAATATGATTTTTCTTCTATATAAAGAAGACAATCCTGGGGTTGTTAACATAACTCAGTCTTCCTCTCAAAATTAGTTTTTGAGTTCTCTTCTAATAAGTTTGTAAATACTGTTAGAGACAAGACACTTAAGCACTGTGATTGACAGATACAAAAAAAATCAGATATGACAAAAAAGCTTTAATCAAGTTTATCTGAAACTTTTTAATTTCTTTTTTTATTCATGTTAAATTTTATTAAAGAGATCCTGTAGGAAACCTTAAAATTTTTCGCTATGCCTTTGATTAGATCAATGTTAGGTTTCCCAACAATGGTATCAGAGTCAACTTTAACTGATTTACCTTGATTTTATGACTTGATTGTTATTAATTTGATTATTTATATGCAAGAGTTGCATAGATTATGAAACAAAATTTTAGTGTGCTAAAAATATATTCTAGAAATATTTTAATCTTTTATGTTTTAGAACTTTATAAGTCAATGTTTAAATGCTTGTGTGTCTCTACCTATTTTCACGACATGTTTTTGTTTTGGAGATCCAAAAAGTGTTTCTAGTTTTGGAGATTGTGAATTTTTATTTTTTTTCTTGACTTATGAACACCATACACATCTTCTCTTCTTAAAACTAATGATTATGAATTTATATTGATCAAAATTTTGTTTTCTTACATCTGTTTTCATGAATCCAGATATTGATCTAGAGCTCCAATCTCCACTCTAGGATTTTCTCAGCTCATTACTTTCACATGAATCAAAAAGATGCAATATTAGCAGAACTGTTGAATATGCTCAAGATAGTAGAAAGAGGCCTTAAGAAGGAATCTATTTCTATTTTTATTATTGATTCTTTGAAGAAAAAGAGTAAGACTTCTAAAAAACCAAGAAGAAGAAGCTAAAGGTAATAGCTAAAGTAGCAAAACCTGCTAGAGGTGTCAAAAAGAGCAACAAGAGCATTTGTTTCCATTATGGAGTCGATGAACACTAAAAGAGAAACTGTAAAGCCTATCTTACTAGCTTAAAGGATAAGAAGTTAAAGCTAGCTCCATCTCTAAGTATGTTTATGATTGGATTCAATCTTTTAAATTTTTATTCTCAATCTTAGGTATTAGATATCAGATGTAGATCTTATATTTGTAATAATGTGCAAGTACTGAAGAACAATATATCAGTGAGTAAAGGCTAAGTGGACTTGCGAGTTAGCAATAAAGTAAGAGTTGTTACATTACTTATAGGAATTTGTTGCTTAGCTTTGCCTTTTAACCTTATTCTTGGACTCAATAATTGTTATTTTATTCTAGTTATTACTAGAAATATCATTTCTGTTTTGTATTCGGACTTGAGTGGATTTGTCTTTATAATTAAGAATAAAATTTTTATTTTTATAAAGATGGTATACTTATAAATAGTCTGTATGAATTGGATTTTGAAAGACCAGTTTTCAATATAAATAGTAAGAAAAAAAATCTGTCGTATTTGTGACACTATAAGTTAGGTCATATTAATTAAATGAGAACCGTGAAGTTACATAAAAATGATATTTAAATATTTTTAATTATGAATCATATGATACTTGTAAGTCTTTTTTATTGAGTAAGATTATCAAAATATCATTTACTAGAAAGGAATAACAGGCCAATGAGTTATTAGAGGTTATACATTTAGATGTATATGACCCTATGACCACTCAAGTAAGAGATGGATATATCTATTTCATTACATTCACCGATGATCATTCGAGATATAGTTATATATATTTAATAAAACAAAAGTTTGAATGAATTGAAAAGTTCAAACAATTTAAACTTAAAGTAGAGAAACAAATTGGTAAAAGTATCAAAACACTTAAATTTGATTGAGATGATAAGTAATTAGATCATGAGTTTCTAGGTTAATTAAAGGAGAATGAGATTCTTTCATAGTGGACTCTACTTGGAACTCCAAAATATAATGAAGTGTTTGAAAAGAAAAAGATTATACTATATTAAATATGGTACATTCTATGATGAGTTATTCAGATCCTCTAATTACCTTTTTAAGGTATGCTCTTGAGATTGTTGCTTACCTTCTAAATACAGTTCCATTTAAATCAGTTGACAAAATACTATATGAGATATCTAATGATAGTAAATCAAAGTCATCATACTTAAAGATTTAGGGATGTCATGCTTATGTGAAGTGTACGATGTCTAATAACCTTCAAGTTAAATTACATAAGTGCAAGTGTGTAGAGTATCCAAATTAATTTTACCATCCTCTTAAGCATAAGATATTTGTCTTAAGGCATACTACATTCCCAGAAAGAAAATTTGTTCTTAACAAAAGTAGTGGAGTGAGAAAAAACTTGAAGAAGTTCAAGAGCCACAAACTATATGTAAGTGGAACATAAACCTTAGGCTGATACATTATACGTATAACTAGTAGTTCAAGAGACACATAATCCATGATGCAATTATAGGATACATTATCTTCCTATTAGATTAGATCCACATTAAAAAGGAGAGTAACGATATACCGTAAATAGATGATGAGGCTATGAATTTTAAGGAAACAATGTAAAATATTGATCCTTTGAAATGACATGAAACCATGAGATCTGAAATGGAATCTATGTACACTAACCAAGTATAGACTTTAGTAAATGCACCTAAAAATATTATACCTATTGGGTGCAAGTAGGTTTTTAAGAAAAAATTGAAATAGATGGCAATGTACATATGTATAAAGTTAGGCTAGTGGCAAAATTTAACAGAAAAAAAGTAAGGAGTTGACTTTGATGAAACCTTTTCACCAGTGAAAATGCTTAAATCCATTAAGATCTTATTGGCTTTCACTGCATATAACGATTATGAGATTTGACAAATTAATGTCAAAATGACATTTTTTAATGGGAACTTATTAAAGGATGTATACATTATATTACCTAAGGATTTTGAATTCAAAAAGTTTCCTGATTGAGTATACAAGTTGTAAAGGTCTATTTATGGACACAAAGCAAGTGTTATGGAGTTCGAACATCCATTTTAATGAGCAATCAAAGAATTTTATTTTATTTTAAAAATGTGGATAAATCATATGTGTATAAAAATTTTAGTAGGAGTGCAGTTGTTTTCTTAGTATTATATGTGAATTAAGTATTGTTTATAGGAAATGACATACAAATAGTCCAATCTGTAAAGAATTGGTTGTTTAAAAACTTCTCTATAAAAAATATGGAAGAATCAGTCTATATTTGGTGAATAAAGATCTATAGAAATAGATAAAAAAAATTGCTTTGTTTATCTTAGTCAAAGTATATAGACAAAATACTAAAGAGATTTAGTGTGAAAAACCTCAAAAAGGGATTCTTACTGATATCGCATGAGATTTCTCTCTCCATGAGTATGTATCCTCAATCACAAGAAGAGAGAAATAAGATGGATGGCGTTCTATATATTTCAGCTATTAGATCAATCATGTATATGATGTTATATATAAGACCAGATATTTCTTATGCTTTGAGTATAACAAGAAAATATCAAACCAATCCTGGTAAAAGTCATTGAATAGCTATTAAAAACATCTTAAAGTACCTAAGAAAGACTAAAGACATTTTTGTAGTCTATAGAAGAACTAAACTGAGAATAGATCATAATGATAGTTTTTAATCAGATCATAATGATAGTAGATTATAGTCAAAGTACATATTTACTCTTAATAGTGCTACAATTAGTTGAAAAAGTTTCAGGTAACTAATCATTGCAGATTCTAGGACTAAGGCTGAGTATATTGTAGTTTCTAAGGTAGTAAAGGAAATAGTTTGGATTAAGAAGCTCATTACCAAACTTGGAGTGGAGCCTAACATTGTTGATTTGATAGTATCATACTGTGATAATAATAGTGTTATTGCACAAGCAAAGGAACCAAGATCTCATCGGTCATCAAAACATATATTTAAGAAATTTCACTTGATCTAGGAAACGGTGGAGCGGAAGGACGTTATATTAAAGTGAGTTCCCACTGAAGATAATCTAACAGATCGTCTTAATAAACCATTTTCTTAGAAGAAACATGATAAATATAAAGATGGTTATGGTATTAGATACATAAATGATTGACTTTATGGCAAATAAGAGATTATTAGTTTATACCCTTGCAGCTATTCATACTCCGATTGACTCTTCTGCAACTTATTCTCGGAACTTCCTACAATTGATTTCCCTACCCTTCCTTTCTTTAAATCTCTAAACTCTACCTCAATTTCAAATATTTCTTGGTCTAAAATTGTAGGAGATGAAAATCCCTTTGTTTCATTGAGATATATATCCATTGGCACCTAAGAGGAAAGCTTATCTTTCTACGTAAATGACAGTATATTTTTGCATTATAAACCAAAATACCCACAAACTTGCTCCACTTTAGGTAAATTTCCATGGTTTATCCTTACAACATTAGTGCAATAAGGGTATGAGTTAACTCGATTGCTAATTCAATTTGTATGGATGAGACAACATCTTCACTCGAGAGGTTCCAAAGATTTTCACACTCTTTCAAAAAAGAACTTGCTTTATTACTTAGATTGGCCCCTACTTACTAAATTGGCTTGGAAAACAGTTTCAATAGTTGCGCTTTTCCCGTGAACTGGCACGAAACATATTGAGTTATCCTAACAAGTCATAAGTTATTGGCGTCTGGTCAAATCAATCAAGAGATAGGAGTTCAATCAAACATCTTTTTTCTAAGCAAGAACGGAGTTATTAAGTGAGGTTCGGTCTAATGGAAGACTGCTAATAAGGATATTTCCAAGTCTATTAATAAGGAGATTATTGCTTCATCAATCATCCTAGGTCTATAAAAAGCAAGGTAGGCTATATATTGTGAGTAGACTGCATTTGTCAACCTTACGATTGCTACTGGTCCTTTGAAATTGAATTTCTTTTTTGATTGGAATCTCAAGGATTGGATTCAGTCCTAACTCTCCCTGCTTTCAAGAGAATGATTGAACGTTAGCTTTCTTCCTCAAATGTCTAAGTTGACAAGAAAATCTGGAAGTCTATTAAATTACATAAGCTTAATGAGGATGGTGATCTTAAGATTATTATTTTGATTCAAAGCAAGAAAAGAAAAATTGAAGAGCCACTAGTAGGAAATTCATTACAGGCTCTTACTTGCTACTTATGGTTGAAACTAAGCGATCTTTAGACATAATTGTCCCCTCAAACCCAATCCACAAGAGATGCAAAGCAATCTAGCAAAAGGTAGCGTGTTCAACTGGGATCTCACTATACGGCCATCCACCATGACTATTAATGGCCACCTTCATGTAAAACAAGGGAATAGAATCATCAAATGACCAAAACATCCTTTATTTTATACCAGAGATAGTCATGAATATTCATGGGTGGATGGCCATAAAGTTTTTCTCATTCAACTATAACTCTTTTAAAGATCAAATGACTTCACGTTAACCCTTCACTAATGTCATTAGTCGCTTGGAAGTTTAAATAAGCTATCTAAACAATTAACTATCATAAGAGTTTTTTTTTCCTATTCCAGGAAATCTATTATGGTTGGTTTTTTAGAGATAAAAATAAACTTATTCTATGCACTATACTCCTAAAAAAAGGGTACCCTGATTGGCCATCCTACAACAATTTTCAACACCATATATTCTCAAGGAAAAAACTCATGACTCAGGCCATAGATGACCATGTCTGCAGACCATCTAGTTATATCCTATTCTTAATTAACTATTTTATAAGTTTTCCCTCTTTTTTTCCGTAATGACTTCTGAAGTTCATTTAAAAGTTGTTTGTCAAAAGTCTACTATGTCCTATATCCTAGGCCATTTCCGTACACATGCTAACTTTAAGATAATCACATTTTGAATTCTCATTTATGTTAATTTCTTAATTGTTATCTTTTTTAATTATGTTAATTTCACTTTTTGAATACGTATTTTAACGAGAATTCCACCAATACTTCTGTAAACTATCGGCAATTTAATTAAATTTTAGATTATCTATTAATAATTATACTTTTAATGGGATGATCTTTAATAACCACATTAATTTGAGACGATTGAAATAAAAAAGTGTAACAAGTAAAACCGCTTAATTCTCGCTGATTTTTCACGCCAGGTAAAATAACTTAAGTCAATTTTACCCAATACCATACAGAGTGACATAAGAAAATAAAATACAGCACAAAACCAAATTAGGAAAAATAAAATACCTTATTATGGGTATGCTTTTACCCTTTCCGCCCATTTACCTGGAGAATCATAAACTCCTTTTTTAAGTACCTAAGTAAGTCAATGACATGGAAATTAAACTTGAACAATTCTCCACCTTTATCTGTAAACTATGTAAATTCGCTAATTTTCCAAAGAAATAGCAAAATAATGCTGATGTTTTTGCCAATTTGAAAGTCAAATACTCCTTTGTATCATGAGGGAATTTAACAAACTGGAAAAAATCATGCAAACCAGCCATTGCTTCACAGATAACTTGCAACTTTGTATGATATATGTCAAATATGAAAAAGGTGTTCATCACATTAATGAATTGTTAATATTTCCAACAGATTATTAGCAGCACAAAAAAGAAACTGACAAGCTAAAGAAATTGATAACAAAAGGAGTAAAGCAAGTTGCAAATAAACCAGCATTTCTTGATCAAAGCACCAACATTTGACCAACACTTGCCCTATACCTGTTTCTTTCAGGCAAAACTTATACACTAGTAGTCAAAAACTAGTCCCCGTTCTCAACATCGGGGTCAGCTGTACACATAGACTTCGACAGGTATTCCTGTGCTTCCTCAAGCGCAGATACGTTGGCATCAGCAGCATATAGTATCTTTTGGATTGCAACTGCCTCCTGCAGAAATTCGAACAATGGTACTTGCGATTAAAAGAAAAGAATAAAACCTGGAATCCTCATCGCAAGTTTGTTTCAATAAACAGATATATTCCTTCAACTACTTACAGGGAGGCCCTCCAATTCGGGAGCCTGACAAAGTATTTCTATATCTCGTAACTTGGCAAAGTAAAAGTCTCTTTCTTTTTCCAAGAGGTCAACAGAGAGCTTGAGATCTGTAACCTGCATGCAGACAACAAACTTTGACACTCAGCAGTCTAATTTTCTTTATAACTACAGGACATCCACAAGAAAAACCAATAGAAATACTATTTCCAAAGGGAAATAACTATGGAGACCTTTCAGGAAATTAACATGCATCCACAGCAATACAAATACTATCAACAATAGAGAAATGTACCTAAATACGTGACACTAATAGGCGAAATGGCAATCCCTTGTATATTAATCTTATTTTCGTAACCATCAATAATTGATGAAGGAAAGTAGTCTGCACAGGCAGTATGATGAATGCAAATGGAAACAAACAGATTCGGTTAGCGTTTAACGCTCCAAAAGAAAAGCTAAAATAATTCAGTACCTCCTTCGACAAAGCTTCGATATCCACTGATGCATCAGCACCACCTATTCCAGTGCATCCTTTCCCTTGTTTTGTACCTATACAGATCCATTAGATAGAAAGGAGC
Source organism: Pinacopodium congolense (assembly GCA_028565735.1). Taxonomy (NCBI): domain Eukaryota; kingdom Viridiplantae; phylum Streptophyta; class Magnoliopsida; order Malpighiales; family Erythroxylaceae; genus Pinacopodium; species Pinacopodium congolense. The sequence goes on from JAOXYD010000007.1 coordinate 10,605,424, forward strand.
AAGTTTAATGGTGAATAGAAGAAAATCCACACAAGAACAAAAGAACTGCCAACTGACCAGATGTTTTATACAGGCCAACAGGGTCACCACCAGCAGAGTTATGGATATTGTTTGCTTGCAATGACTTTGAGGTCTTTAGAGAACCTCTATAACTACGGTCTTTCCCTCCCTTACATCGTCTTTCCACGGGATTATAATTCCTAATTCAAATAATCAATGTGTTTGTGAAACACAGGGACAACTATATCAAACAGAAAAGCAAGGTGGAAAATAACAGAGACAGTAGAATACTCATTCATGACGCCACCATTTACAGAGTCACAGTATCGCTTAAGCCATTGTAAGAACTCCAAGTTGTCCAAAGGTCGACCTTTAACAAGTCTGTTGACTTCAATATGCTGCCACATAGCCATGAGCAGTGATGTGAATGCAGATACAACAGTAAATTGCACCAAAAACAGAACAGGAAAACCATCGCTTCCCTATAATTTTGGGCAACCTTAAGAACCCTAAATAACAGAGACACTAAGTAGTTACAATAAACACTTTATTTTTTCTTTTTTTCATCCACAATCACAGGATGACTACATTTCTCATACAAAAAAAGCATGACATTTTCTATATAATTTCATCTAAAACAATATATAGATCAGACTATTGGGATAGTATTTTGACTCCAGGCTGTAGAAAATATCCAAAAGGAGAAAATCAATCCTTGACATGAAATTAGTGAAACAATCACTAGTCCAGATCTCTGGATGTCAAGTTACAAAGAATGGACAACAAGTTGAAAGGACTAAATGAAAAATGTGGGATAAAGAGGCATTAGAAGGTCAAAAACATATTCAAAATGCAGCGAAAGATGGAGATTACACTCTCCTGGGATATACATATCAGAAAGTTTCTGTTGTTAATTGACCCAGGAGTCCCAGGTTCAGAAACATATGGAGATACAGGAAAACCCCGTCATTACATTCATTAATTATGCACAAGGAGACATAAGCAATCAAGGAACAATGTGATGTACCTTTTCAATCTTCAACTTGTTAAATACTTCCTGCAGAATCTTATAATTTTGGATCATATCATACTCAGTCTTTGCATCAAAATTAACCTAAAAGATATTAAACTGAAAATATGAGGGAAGTCATTAAAAAATCATATAGTTATGAAAATGATAAACGTGAATTTAATAGAGAAATGAGGCAAAATTTTGCAACCTTATGCATGGGAACAATTCCTGGATAAGTCATATCCATCATCTGACATTGCACAGCACCTGATGCAGCCTAGTATAGTAATTGACAAAGAAAACATCAAAGAGATAATCATGCACTGAAAAGATGAAAATTCTATGAACAAATGGATGGAAAGTCGATTCTCAGATACAGAGAAAATTTTCATACTTCCAACTATGTTTCTTCATTATAGAAAATTGGCATACTTATGACAGCAAGGACACAGAGGATGTCTTATAAATGCTTATGCCAATGCTGATTAGATACATAATGCTGACTTGTAACAGGTGCTTAATAATATCAGCTTATTAGCACGCTGGTTTAGTTGCCTGATAAATTCTTGCCGTGAGACCTGTAACAGGCATTTTCTATGGCACTTTAATAGAAACGAGGTGACCGAAAAAATTCAGTTCAGGAACAAAATCAATAAGCAAAAGCATCAAGCAGGATGGCGGCTGAAATTTGCAATACAAACCACGACCATGTATTGCTAACATTAACTTAATCTATCCCGTGTCCACCAAGCTTTTTGTTTAAGGAATGAGAAAAGATCACACAACTTTTTTATTAAACAAACCAGTTTGTATAAAAAGGTATCTAAATGACATTAGACCAACGTAGACAGATTTAACATTTCATTTACTTTGTGGAAACAAAATGCGCAAGTAGATAAAAAGCAATTTCAAAAGGAGGAAAACGCTTCAAAAGGAAAACCCACTTACTGTTTAAGTTGGAATTACTTATACACGGAGAAAAACCATGAAAGGGATTCATCAAGCCAGACAAAAACCAAACTTTAACCAGCCGATGACAATCAATGACCGAAGACTCAATTAAACACAATAAGAACTGAACAAAAAAAGGGAAATGAACAGAAAAAAAAATTAAACAACACCTCTTCAATACGAGAGAGGCTGAGTTGAAGCCTGCTGTTGATCCAAGTTAAAATCTCATTCCTTCCAACAAAGTACGCACTGTCCATCATCCCAATATTCGACGCCATCTCCTGTTTCCTTCGCTCGCTTCACACTTACAACCCCAAGAAGAAACCAAAAACAAAATCAGACCCAGAATTGTAAGACCACTAAACACCCAAAAGGAATATGACTGGGGCAGAGAAGAAAAGGGAACTAGAAGATGATAATGTAGGTAATTGTGAAGATTAAACCGCGAAAGTAGGAGCTTGAATTATAGATATTTAAAAAGATAGAAAAGGGTATCAAATTAGAGGCGACTGTGTAACTTAAAGTAAGGAAATTAATGGCGATACAGAAAGCGAGAGAAAACGAGAGAGAAAGCAAAAGAGAACAAATGGTAGGTTGTTCGAGTATGCCAAGGGATCTCTCGTTTTCAAATTTACTTTTAGCGTAACGTTTCTTATATAATGCAAAATTTTGAGGCTACTTTATATCAACGATTTGCATTATCATAAATATATTACGAGAGATCTTATTGGATTGAGAAAGTTAAATGACTTCTATAAGTCCAAGGTGGAGTTTAGTAAGAGCATAAAGAGGGTGAATAACCAATGAGATGCTGCCATTTGTTTTCTTAAAGCTGTAACGAAATGACAATTGACAAGGGAATAAAACTAGAGACAAACTTAGGACAAGAGAATCATATTTTGGATAAATCATATGACAGGGTTGCTTCTCCAAATGCTTGATTATAAAAAGCATTGGGTGCCTTCGTCAGTGGACAGTCGGCAATGGTATTCAATCACAAGTTTTCTATTCAGAATCTTTAAAAATATATATTTAAAAAAACAAAAGATTCAACTTCTCTGTTCTAATGCATAAATGGGAAGCACATGAAAATTTAAAAATTTAACGTCTTCGTAGTCCATTACAAATTAATTGGATCAAGTTGAGGTGATTAATTGGGAATTAGTATACAATTTAATTGAAATATATAATTCAAGAATTATTATATACATTAAAATATATTTAATAAAAATAGTGAGTACGGTTCTTATTAAGAAAGTAAAGATGGTCTATCACTAGTAGTTTCATATGCTAAAGGTATTAACTTCAAATTTTTATGATATTTTAAAAATATTTTTAAGTGTTAGAAATTAAATTTGTTATGTGTGATTTAATAATTATTTAGACTGATTTCGTTCTCGTAACAAATTATTCACATATAATAATTATGATTCTTTACTTAAAAAAAGAAAAAAGTTTTGGAGAAAGTTTTGGAACCTTCAAAAACACATTTATGTTTTCTTTATTTTTAGAAATCATATATGTTCATTTTACGGGTTCTTGACTTCAGATCAGCATGTTCAATACTGTACCGGTATCAACCACAAATTGGTACAAAATTTTTCAATCCTGTACTGGATTCAAATATAGGTTAATATTGGCTGGTACCGAAAAAATTAATTTTTTTTTATTTTAGTGTTTTAAAGTTTAAATTTAAATTAAAAACTACATAATATAATACATTTATAGACTATTTTGCAAATTTTATAAAATTTAAGAATTAATTTATAATTTTAAAAAAAATATCCAAAACGATACTTGTATTAACCAGTATCGGTATAGTACCATTTTGAAAACCAATTAGGTACCAGCATCGTACGGTATTTAATACACTGCTTCAAATTGCTTAAAAGTTGAAGGTTCGTTTTGTTTATTTTTTTTGTTTTTGTTATCTATTTTTATTTTTGTGATTTTTATTCTATTTTGTATATTTTATTTGTGATTTGTTTTTTAAAATTTTTGTACTATTTTTTATAAAATTTTTATACTTTAAAAAAATAAAAAATAAAAATCAGAATCATAACCAACCAAGACCTGAACTTGTGCCTTGTGCCTGTTAATTCGTGGACTTTGTTGGTTTTTTATTAAAAATATTTGTGCAAGGCAGGTCCGACTAAGCCATCTACTTTCATCAAATAAATGTCAATAGTTAGATAATATATACACATACATAGTTTCCTAGAATTGGCACAAATAAAATGCCACCTGAGATAACATTGGAACTACTAATACACCAAAAATGAGGTAGAAAGGTACTATCACTTTCAGTCTTTCACAACAGGAAGTGACGTACTTCTTAAATATCAATTGCAAGTTAGATGAATTTAGCCTCCGACAGTTGCAATTTAAAATGCATTTGCTTGTAATCTTTTAATAATTTAATCCACCAAATAGATTTACGTGTTTGTGTTTTTTTTTTTTTAAAAAAAAGGAGTCTGATGTGATCCTTGATTGGTTTAAGGAACTAAAGTTAGTTACGCCCTCATTTTTTGATGTAAACATTACCCAATTTATGTTTAGTCCATACAGAAATTCATTTTGATATTTAAATTAGTAATATGCCATAATCATTTTAATAGTTACTTAGAAATTAAAAAAATTATGGATCATATAAAATTTATTGACTAAAAGAGATTAATTTAAAATGTTGATTCAAATTGATAAAAATTATAATTAACATTATTAATTATCAAATATTTATTTATACTTTATGAATACGAATACTTCTTTCCTTGTGATCATTTATACCCAGCAATTAAAAATGAAACTTTGCTATTTATCAAAAAAAAAAAAAACTTTGTTTGATATCATAAAACAAAAACCTATTTTATACATCATCAAACTAAAAAGAAGTGCGAAGTTATATAAAAATCTCAATCTTTGAATAAAAACATCAAGATTCTATAGTCTTTTAGATATTTTATTTCAACTATCAACTAGAAACTTTAGAATTTATATTTTCACCCGTGCCTCCCATGAACTCAAATTCAAGGTGTTATCACTCACAAAATACTCAAAATAATACTATCATACCGGACAAAATTTTGCTGCATCAATCGGTTAACATCAATAAGGATAAGAAGATACATATTTCTTTTGTTAAAATAAGTGAAAATAGATAAAAGTACGTTTACGTCTTACCTTAAACATGTTTGTTTAAATTGGAGTTCGTGCAATACAATAGCGCAAAACCATTTTAACTTATGGACAGCTAATGAAATGCTGGGCAGCAAAAGTTGCGGGGTGTTGTAGATTGCAACTTCATCATTTAATGTGGCTCCGTATGCTATGGTTATTAGGTCTATTAAGGAGGACGAGCGAGGCATACCCTCCATAAATGCACATTAAATTCATGTCCTGGGACATATTCCCATATATCATTTACGTTGGATAAGTCAAAATCATGATGTATCTAGCAGTAAATATCACAGAAAAGAGGAGCAGTTGACATGGGATCTGATTTATGTGATCCCTAAACATAAACAAAGATGAAGGGAGGAGAAGGGGCTGTGATATTGAGTATCTTTACATGTCTTTGTAGCTTGAACGTGGCTACTTTGCCTTAAGAGTGACTAACTTCAAAGTTCAGGGTTTATGGTAACTAGCTATTTTGATTCATACGATATTAATTAGCCAAATTGATCCGAACAATATTAGAATGAGTAGCAAAAAAATAGAAGCTGGTGAATCGAGTCATCCCTTAAGATATAAGCCCGCGAGCTTAGGAGCATGGGTGTCCCCATGACATTCCAAGTGAAGATAACAAGTTGAAGTTGTGAATATTGCTCGTGTAAAGTCTTAAATTATTTGTTGGGTTAGAAGGGGGAGGAAAAAAATAATATGCTCCTTAAAGAAAAAAAAATCTTCAAATCTTTACATCCTCTCAAAAACATGACTTTGGAGTATACTCGATTTATATTGTACTGACTCGTCATCGACATGGATCAATTAAAAATCATGTCGGATCAATATTTTGGTCTATACTGGTAAAATCAATTCAAAATTGGAATTAGTATGCAATTTCTAAAAAGCTATACCATTGATCAATCGATACTTTAAAATTTTCCTTCAATCGATCAATCTTTTAAAAATCCGTACCATCAGTCGACCAATATGCATTTAAAAGTCGAGCAAGACTTCTTTTTTGTATTTTACTTCTTTTTCTCTCTTCCTCGACTCTCTTGATTACTGAACCCCAAAATTTGGCACAAATTTAATTTTTTTTCTCTAAAAACTCATATATTTGAGTTTAGTCATTTACTCACTACCTCCATCTAATTCCAATAACTTCAAAATACTTTCTAAAATACCAAATTTTACATATTTGATTTTAAAATTATTTTCTTACAATTTTTCACGTTTCAGACAAGATTCTTGCAAGTAATAGGAGCCATAATATCACCTTAACATCTACAGCTATTTCCATCAACTAATTTCAAGAATTTGAGCAGAAATTAATAAATTTCTTAACCTTAAGATTTGGAAATTCTCAATTTTGTTAAATTTTCATTTAATTAGTTGTTAGTTAGTGTTAAATTTATCAATTTTAAGTATTGTAGAAGTTTAATTTGGTATGAACACATATAGATTGAATCAATTTCGAAATTAGTTAGAACTAAGATTTTAGAATTAGGGAATTTTCAATTTTAGGTAAAATTGTATTATATTTTATGAAATTAAATGTATATTCATATAATTAGATATATGAATGAGCTAATTGGATCATAAATTTCATTTGATTTGGTAGAATTTAAATTTGTCCTAATTTTAGGAATTTAGAAATTGGAAAATTTTCAAATTTAGGTTAAATTATATTATGTTTTTTGAAATTAAATGTGTATTCATATAATTAGATATATAAATAAGCTAACTGAACCATCAATTTCATTTGATTTGGTAGAATTTAAATTTTTCTAATTTTAGGAATATAGAAATTGGAGAATTTTCAATTTTAGGTAAAATGGTATTATGTTTTATGAAATTGAATATATATTTATGTAATTAGATGTATAAATGAACTAACTGAATCATCAAATTTATTTGATTTGATATAATTTGAATTTTTCCTAATTTTAGGAATATAGAAATTGGGGACTTTTCAATTTTAGTTAAAATTGTATTACGTTTTATGAAATTAAATCTATATTTATGTAATTAGATGTATAAATAAGCTAATTAAATCATCAATTTCATTTGATTTGGTAGAATTTGAAGTTTCCTTAATTTTAGGAATGTAGACATTGGAAATTTTTTTATTTTAGGTAAAATTATATTATATTTTATGAAATTGAATGTATATTAATATAATTGGATGTATAAATGAGCTAATTGAATCATCA
>JAOXYD010000007.1:10612864-10623229 GCA_028565735.1 Pinacopodium congolense
TTCTAAGCCCTTAGGTCAATTGAACATCAAGTAAAACTTACAAGCAAGTTTGAAACAACCTATCTAGGCTCTTGGAATTTCCAATTCACTTGAATTGCCATTAACTTTAATTTTGATCTTCAAACTCCAAGCTTTCCATAATGGATTCTTTTTTAAACATACCTAACTTTAAGATTAACATCATAACCTTAAGCCATTAGTGATTAAGCATGTTTTGTTATCATCAAAACCAAGATTGGAACCTCCCTTGGTTCAACAATATAGAACTATATTTGGTCTCTAAGTGAAAAATCATTTATACTAATAATTTTATAATTAACATTATTACCAATTTTGACAATCTCAAAATCAATAGAAGTATAAAAAGTGACAAAATCTTTTCGAATAGTAGCATGAATAGAAGCATCACTATTAATTACCTAGCTAGTTTCATGGTTTACTAGGTTAACAGTATCATCATTATAAAGGACAAGAAAATGTTACTTAGTTGTAGCTGCTACTTTCTCATCATCACTGTCACTACCTTGTTTCTTATCATTATCATTATCTCTTTATATTTTTGGCAAAATTTCATGATATATACCTTTCTATGACATTAGTTGCACTCAACATTATCATATTTATTAGACTTTCTTCTACTAGTACCTTTGCTCTTATCCTAGCCCTTCAAACCTTGTGAAGAGGGAAAACTTTGTGATTTTCATCTTATCTCTTTGTTCAAGATACTGCTTTTTACTAACTTTATAGTTACCACACTATTAGAAGTAGATTACTTAATGAAATCTTTAAAGTTTCCTAAGAATCTAATAACAATGTAAGTACCAAAAGAGTAAGAAGTTCGTTATCAAAACTAATACCCATACCTTTAAAATATGTCCAAATGATCTGCAATTGAACTAATCTCTTTATATTTTAACTGTTCTAATTATATCAAGTAATATAATTTATTGTTGTCAGTCTTTAAAACATATAATTCTTAAAGTTTATTCTATAATATTTTAATATAAATCTCACCACAATATCATTATACGTATTGTCTTCAACAAATTACCGAATGAAACCACATACCTATTGATACTCAAAAGTACACTCCTTATAAAATATGCTTTTAGGTCTTTTATATACTAATTATTGACAAATACAATTTCATCACGAATTCAAGATCCTTCATATTTTTCTTCCATATATAGTAATTTATGCCATTCACATTAGTAATTTTATTAAACCTTCCCTTTATAATTAAACCTAGCAATTAGCTAAAAATATCTTTGGCACTAGTTGTTAGGAAAATCTCAAACTAATTATCAAATTATCACAGAAAAATAAAAAGAAAATATCCTTAGTTTTGTATAAAATTATAGAGTAAAAGAAACTTCAAAATAATTCCACCACAAATAGCATAATAATATCTTAATAAATCAATCATATAAGATACCATATTTTTAACGGGGAAAAACACATCACAATAGAAAAGTAAAAATCATGGGCATAAGCTAATAAATCCTTCACTATAATAATAGTAAAAATTATGGGCATAAGCTAATAAATTCTTCACTATAATAATAGTCATCTTTAATCAACAATCAAAGATAATAACCATAAAATAATCTTGGTAAGATAACCTTTCTAACTCTAAACCAAAATTTCTTCAAGATCAAAATACATTTGATCTTAGTAGGACATCCTCTCACACTCTTTTGTTTTTCTTTTAATATGGCTTCTTTTCTCCTAGTGTCTCTCTTTTTATCTCATTTATTACACATATATAAGCAAAAATGGCCACCACTATTGAAAAAATAAAGAACATGCTTTGATTAACAAAAGGAGCATATCAAATTTATTTTTTAAAAAAGCCACCGTCACTTTGACTCTAAGGCAACACACCAAACAGTTGTCTCTAATAACAAATCATTTGTTTGTCTTTTTAATATTAGTGGAATATACCAACAATTTGTTAAAAGAAGGTTTTAAATATAGGCCTGTATCAACCAATACAAGCCAGTATGTACTATATTGGTCTGAAGCTAGCATAAACTAGGCCTACTACCATACTAAACCTCAATACCAGTCGATACGAGGCTTATCAGGTTAAACAGGCTCATACTGACCGATATTTAGAATATCTAATAAGCATCGAGGCTAAAGTGTAAATATTATTTTTTTTCCAAGGACCAAAATGAAAATAAGCTAGAATTTTCACCATTGGTCAACTAATTAAAGCATTGATCGACCTGTATATCATGAAAATTAAAAATACCAACCTTATTAGATGTTTTTTCTTCTTTTTTTTTTCTTCTCTTCTCTCTAGGTTCTTTTCATCCAAAACTTATAAATCTTTGATTCTCCCTATAAATCTCATATATTTGAGTTTAAATCTTCACTTCTTACCTTCATCTCACTCCAATAACCCAATTATTCCTCCTAAAACACCAATCAATTACAAAATATGATCATTCATCTAACTATTAACTTTCCTCTCTTCTCTATTGATTTTTCAGGTTTCATCAACTAATTTGAAAATTTTAAGTTGAAATTAGTAAATTTCTTAGGTTTAAGATTTAGAATTTTACAAAATTTGTTAAATTTTCATGCAATCAGTTATTAATTAGAATTTAATTTGTTATTTCTAGGCATTGTAAAATTTGATTTTGTATGAATGCATATAGATTTAGATAAAATTAGAGTTTTAGAGTTGAAAATTTTTTGGTGAAATTATGTAAATATTTTCAAATTTAAATATATTTTCATGAAATTACAAGTTAGAATGAACTAATAGAATCATCAATTACATATAATGTTATCAAATTAGATTTTTCCCAATTGAGATATGTAGATATTGGGAAATTTTCAATTTCTGGTAAAATTATGTAAAGTTTTTCAAAATTGAATGTATCTTCATTAAATTGAAAGTATGATTGAGCTAATAAAAATATCAATTTGCATTTGATATGATCAAATTTAGATTTTTCCAATTTAGGCATACAAATATTGGTAAGTTTTCAATTTTTGGTAAAATTGGACAAAATTTTCAAAAATGAATGTATTTTCATGAAATGAGAAATAAAATTAAGCTAGTAGAATCATCAATTACATCTGATTTAGTCCAATTTAGGTGTATAAAATTTAAGGCTTTTCAATTTCCAGTAAATTTCTTCAAAATTTTTCAATATTCAATGTATTTTCATAAAATTAAAAATAAGATTGAGCTATTTCAAACATCAATGGAATATATGTAATGACTTATGTTTGTTTATTAGATATAATTAGTTTGTTATATTTAATGTTTTAATCAATTTCATTTAATTTTTACAAGTAAATAAAGAGAAGTTTAACTTCAAGTGGTCTTCATGATACTTGAGTTCTTTGTGGAAGATATGATGATCCAATATAGGCTTATGAGAGAATGGTTCCTAGCACAAGGAATTAGATTATATGCTTATATTGTAAAAAATATTTGAGAGGTGAAGGAATCACTAAATTGAAAATTATTTAGTTGTAATTAAGGATGACATGAAACCTTACAAGAAGGTTAGCTATGATGTAAGATGACAGATGAAAGTTTGTTTAAATAGTATTATATTGAGACAGATAGAAGACGAAGATTGAATTTTGAAATTGGAAACGTTAGTTCATTTTGCAATGGTATACTTGGTGATGATTCCACTAATAGTGAGAAGGGAGTAGTTTAGGTTCAAGTGATGTGAAGAAAAGAAGAATGCTTGTATCTAGTTTTTTTTTCCTCCATCAATAACTTCTAAAACTTAACCTTTAATGCGTAGTGCACTAAAAATAAGGGGAGTAACTCATAATGTAGATATAGTAATAACTAGATGGTGCTATGATATAAAAGTATTATTCAATGCTGTGCAGTCTTATTTTTATCAGCCTATAGTGGAAGCTATTGCCTTTTATGGTCCAAGATATAAATCTCTTTTGATTAACAACTAAAGAGATAAACTTCTGAGCAATTCTATTACTAAGATGAAAATTTATTTTTTAAAAAAAGAAGAAGAATATAAGCTACTTATGGGTGTTTAATCATATGTGATGATTAGACAAATAGAAAATAAGAGTTCATTATAAAATGTTTGGTTTATTTTGCTAAATGTGGTGTGTTTTTAAAGTCCATTGATACATTTGGTACAAAATACTAATATTTTATTTGAGATTTTAAATAAATTTATGAATGAGATTTAGCCTAAAAGCATTATTTAGTTCATCACAGACAATGATGGTACTTATAAATTAATTGACATATAGAGTATGTATAATTCTTTCTTTTGGACATTGTGTGGTACATATTATCTTGAATTGATGCCAAAAAAAATTGAAAATGGTAGATATTTTCTTGTGATTGAACTATCTAAAAGGTAAAGAAGGTAATAAAGTTTATTTATAATCGTGCATGAATGTTGAATTGATGAGGAGGGACTTCACAAATGATAAGAACTTATATCATCCTATCATGACAAGATTTGCAACCAATTTCTTATTACTTTAGAGTTTTGTCTAAACAAAGGAGTTAAGATAGATGTTTACAAGTAATAAATAGGTTAGTTTTTAATATGCAAGGTCCAATGTCGAATTAGAAGTTACAAGGATTATACTTGAAGACAGGGAATTTTAATCTAACTGTTAATTTATGATCTAATTTTATGAGCTTTTAGTAAGAATACTTCATTTGGCAAGTATTAATTAAGAGCCTATAATAAGATACATTTATGATGTCATAAAGAAGGCAAATATAACAATATAAGCTAACTTAAAGAATAAATCATCTATGTACACTCCTTCCCTTTCTACCATTAATCACAAATGGAAAAGATAGCTTTACTTTTCCTTATTTGTTGATGGGACATTCCTAATTCTAAGTGCATATATTATACATATTTCAATTTAAAAGCTAACATGGGACTAGCACCACAATTATTTAAGGTGATTGGGCATTTTTCAATCTAAATATCTATATTTTTTTACCTAATTTCAATAAGAAAGATGAAGTTAATTGGGGGGATGTTGATAATTATCGCCATATTTGTTGGATAATGAAATAATATAAGACCTTTTCAACTTATAAATGAAGGCATTTAAGGATGCTTGTGGCGATCTCAAGTGGCCCATAAGAATACAACAAAAAGATAAACTCAATTTAAATATATATTTATTCACTTTTATTACTTGTTTAAAATTAATCATTACCTTATTTTGTTTATAATAATTTTTTTATCTTGCTGTTGCTTGATGGGATTAATTGATAGCAATGTTCTATAATTGCAAAGTTTTTCAATTCAAACATTGAGTCAATATGTGAGTGCTAGTGAGTGTGAAAGGAATTGGCGTACATTTGAGTTTATCCATTCTAAGAAGAGGAATAGATTGGAATACAAAAGGTTGAATGAGTTGGTTTTTATTAGATACAATTTGAAGTTCTAAGAAAGGTATGTTATATTATTATTATCATTATTAAGTTCAATTTAATTTTTCAATTTCTTTAATAATTTAATTTTATTTGTTTACTAGGACTCTTAGCAAAACAAGCATTTCTAAAATTCAATTTGCTTAGATCATATTAATGTTTTACTAGATTTAGTTTAAAAGGAACCAATCTATTAGATGAGAGTGATTTAGAGGATAATCTTAGATAAAAGAGTATTGATATGTCATTTTTTGCAATGACGTTGAATGATAATAATGATGAGACTTCTATTAATGATGATGACTTTGTACCATATGAAAATTGGAGCTGGTACAATTTGACCAAATATAACACAGAATGAGGATTCAAATTTTTTATATATCCTTTTTTTCACTTATATTTGACATATATTTTAAATTTTATATATGCTATATAAAAATAAAACTTCTAACTATAAGTATTTTTGTTTTAGGGATTAGTTCCATTTATGGAGTTCCTATGCAGGATTATTAGGCTTGTTAAAATATATATTATTTGATATATTATTCTTATTTTATGGTGTTTTGACACAACTTATTATGATTGTTTGAATTATTCTTATTTTATAATGTTTTGATAAATTGTTCTTATTTTATGATAATTTAATGTATTGTTATTTTTTTATATTAATTTAGGTTGTTATTTATTTGAAAAATATATAAATATTAATAAGACATCACCAATTTGTAAGGTGATTTTTATGTACTATGCGACTGCCTATAGAGGTCAATGGAAGAGCCATCTAACAGGAGCTTTCGGAGTGAACACCTGGGACAAGAATCCATAAGGGATATTACCATAAACTTAAATAAACAATAATGACAACAAAATCACAAAGGAAACTAATAGTAAAGAATTGGATGAAAGAAGAATTAAAAGGTTATGCTTCTGGTGTGAGGAGAAACACACTCCAGGGCATTAATGCAATAGGAAGGCTTTATAGATGTATGTAGTAGAGGGTGAACCAAATTATAAAGATTCAATAAAGGTGAAAGATGATAATACAATACCTATCATCTCTCTACAAGTTATGACAAAGGTAACTAAAGCAACATATCAATAAATTAAGATTTTAGATAAGGCTTAAAATATAATCATTCATATTTTAATAGATAGTGAGAGCATACACAACTTTATTAATAGGACATAATAAGCAAGGTGGGAGGAAGAACTGAAAAGATAGCTGAAGTAGCTATAATAAATGGGGTGAAACACAAATTAAATGCAATAATATATGTTATGAGTTTAAATGGATCTTGACAGGTATGAACTTAGTACTAATGCATTAATTATCAATATTGGGGTATTGATATGATTTTAGGTGTTCAGTGGCTTTCAACATTGTGTGATATTGTGTGTAATTATTAAAGGGGTACAATGAAATTATGGTATAAGAGTATGAAATTTTGGTATAAGGGTAAACAAATAGAACTACGAAGTGAAAGGAGTAAGCAGGTCTTGGAAGTTAAGGAATAACATATCAAATTGGATTGTGAAGTAGAAGAGGTCATTTGTTATTTTTTATAGCACAAGAGGGGAAATCAGAAGGGAAGGAGAAAGTTTTGCAACTAGAGTATTGGAACCTATCGGTATAAGTGAGAAATGAGATGCTAACCGAAGAAAATAAGGATCAATTGTGGTCCTTGTTGACACAGTACAAAGTTGGATTTAAGAGAGCAAGTGGTTGACTCCTAAAAGAGTTTATAACCATAAAATACCACTCAAAGAAGGAACACATGCAATCAATATACTCCCTTATATGTATTTTGGTCTATAAAAAGGAATGATGGAATGGCTAGTAGATGAGATGCTTTCACGTGGAATTATCAAGAAAGGTGTAAGTCCTTTCTCAACTCATATTATTTTGATGAAGAAGAAGGAACATAGAGGTTTCGTGTAGGTTATAGAGCAATAAATCAATGCACAATAAAGGACTAAGCTTCCAATTCCTTTAGTAAAGGAATTATTTAATGAGCTTCATGAAGCCAAATATTTCCCTAAACTAGACTTAAGAGCAGGTTATCATTAAGTAAGAGTACATGACAAATATGTGCACAAAATAGCTTTTAAAACTTATTAAGGGCATAATGAGTTTTTAGTTATGCCCTTTGGATTAACCAATGTTACAGACACCTTCCAAAGTCTAATGAACTAGATATTCAAGGAGCATTTTAGGAGGTTTGTTCTAGTTTTTTTTTTTAATGCTATTTGGGTTTATAGTCCATCATTCACACAACACTTGTAGCATTTGCAGTAGGTACTAGAAATTTTGAGGTAGCATTAACTATTTATAAAGTACAGCCAAGTTTTTGTTTGCTGTAAATGAGGTGAAATATTTGGGGTACCTTATCAACTGGGAAGGTGTATCCACCAATCCTACTAAAATACAGTTTATAAATCAATGGCCACAACCTAAAACAATCAAGAAATTAAGGGTTTCCAAAGGTTGTATGGCTATTATAGGAGGTTCATACAAAACTATGGAATATTAAGTAAGCTATTGACAAATCTGCTAAGAACGATCCATTTAAGTGGACGAAGGATGTAGTTTAAGCATTGTGGCACTAAAGAAAGCATTAGCCACTGCTCATATGCTTGCCTTTGATTTCTCCAACATGTTTATACTAGTAATTGATGCATGTGCAAATGGCATAGAAGCTATATTAATGTAGGAGGGGCAACCTATTGTCTTTATTAGTAAGATGATTTTGAATCGCTATAAGTACCCATCAGTTTATAAGAAGGAATTTTTAGCTTTAGTTATGACTATTAAACACTAGTCTTATTACCTAATTGGAATTCATTTCATTGAACAGACAGATCATAATAGTTTTAAGTACTTAATGGAGTAGAAAATCACCACTTCCTTTTAACAGACATGGTTTTCAAAGTTAAGGGGGTTTGACCTATCCAATAGAAACAAGAGAAGGACTCATAATTCAACTATCGATTATCTTTCAAGAGTTACTAATTTGGAGTTTTTTTTTTGTATCTTTATCCCATATTCATACTAATTTATTGGATGAGATAAAACTCAGAGGGTAGTAAGATGACGTTGTTAGAAATATTATTCAACTGTTGAAGGATGGAGATGACATTAATGTAGTTTATTCATGGAGGAAGGAGATTATTAGCTAAAAAAGAAAAGTAATGGTGCGAGATGTTCCTAAATTGAGACAAAAAAATTATTGCATCGTTCTATAATTCAATTAATGGGAGTCATTCAAGGTGGTTAGGAATGTATAAAAAGATAAATGTCTTTTTTTTTTTTGAAAATGCAATAGAAAGATATAAGAAACTATGTTAGGCAATATGATATTTTCTAGATGATTAAATATAACAATCAAGATCCCTATAGGTTGCTTTAGCCTATATAGTTACCTTAACAAATATGGACTAATTTAAGTATGGATTTCAATTGGGGATTATCTATTTCTAATGGCTATTTAGTCATCTTTACTATTATCAATCACCTGAGTAAGTATGAACACTTTATTCCATTACATCATCCTTATTCTACTACGAAGGTGGCTTGAGTGTTTATGGATTTAATGGCAAAGTTGCATGGTTTATCTAAATCTATTGTTAGTGATACAAATGTAATTTTTACTAATAGATTTTAGAGAGAATTATTCACAAGGAGTTTAACTCTTTTTTTTTAACAGATTAGCACTCACATTTTAATGGTTAGACGAAAGTATTAAATAGAACCATTGAAACTTACTTGAAGTGTATGACCTCTAATTGTCCATACCTTTGGACTATATGGCTCTCAGTGGCCAAGTGGTGATATAACACTATTTACCACTTAGCCATTGTAATGACTCTCCTTTAAGTTGGAATATGGGTATGCTCTACCTATATATGTTCCTTATTTAGCTAAAGATTATACTCTTCTAGTTGTGGATCAAGTGCTTAACGATAGAGAGCCCACGGTGAAGATCCTGAAATTTCATTTATAACAAGCACAACCCCGAATGAAACAAGTGGCAGATAAATATAGAACCGAAAAGGAATTTGTAGAGGGTGAATTTATTAGGAAACCTATACCGATCAAATCGATATTGCAGTGACAAATTTAAGTTTTCCACACATGATCAATTTAATAAAATTTAACTTGAACTAAAAAATAAAGTTACGAACAAACTTGAATAAAGGATTTATTGTTGCAGCGAATTCTTCTCGTATCCAAACCACAGCCGTTCACGTACTCGGCCTCTAACGGTATCAACAGGTTGATGGAAGACATCTCAAAACCCTTTTTAAGAGGATGGCAGAGTTGTAATAGCAATTTTAGGGTTATCGTCCTTATATAGCGAAAAAATCATATTTTTAATTTTAAAAATTAAAATTAAATACAAATCATAATTAAAGTCTAACTCTAATCATAATCATAATTTAATTTTAACTAAATCAAATATCTTATATTTGACCTTAAATTTTCTTAAACTTTATAATTAAGTCCAACTTAATTAATTTTTATTCTTTTCCAATAAACCTATATGTGTGATCTATTAAGTTCCTAATAAATTTGCAATGAACATAAATTATAATTAAATTTTATAATTAAAATTAGATAAATTAAAACTCCCTTTAATTTATCTTTAATTCTCTAATTAAACAATTCATGATCATAGATCAAGATTGATGTCTAGTAATATATCATGACCATCTAAATATTAGGAATGTCGAAGTGGTTTGACGAACCTGTCCATGTATGTTTATTGTGTATAATTTGATCCTTTCGTCATATAATATTCCAATTGGACTTAGAGTGCGAAATCAGTGTCTACTCTATAGAATCCAATCATGTCCATTCTTACTAATTAGTAAATGATTTATAATTGATATTTGAAAACTCCTTTTCAAATTTCAATTCACTCTGGCTAGAGAATTTCCAAATCATCACT
>JAOXYD010000007.1:10626356-10645945 GCA_028565735.1 Pinacopodium congolense
TTATTTTAGGTAAAATTATATTATATTTTATGAAATTGAATGTATATTAATATGATTGGATGTATAAATGAGCTAATTGAATCATCAATTTCATTTGATTTGGTAGAATTTGAAGTTTCCCTAATTTTAGGAATGTAAACATTGGAAAAAAATTTATTTTAGGTAAAATTGTTTTATATTTTATGAAATTAAATGTATATTTATGTAATTAGATATATAAATGAGCTAATTGAAACATTAATGTCATTTAATTTGATATTTTTTTTATTTTTTTAATTTTATGTGAAATTGTGAATTTTTAATTAGAGGTGCAATTAGTTTATTTTGCTTAATATCTTAATCAGTTGCATTGATTTTAACAAGTAAATAAAAAGTAGTTGGATATCAAGTACTATAGGTGATACTTTAATCCCTTTTGAGAAATTTGACAATCTGGCATAGGTTCACGGTACACCCGTTCTTAATTCTAGTTCGAGGAGTTAGATTATATGTAATTATTGTAGTAAAACTTTGAGAAGTGGAGGAATTACAATATTGAAGAGATATGTAGCCGAAATAAAAGACGTTATGGAGTCTTGTAAGAAATTTCCTCATAAAATTAAGTGGCAAATGAAGACTTTAATAGAAGAGTATTAAATAGAGAAAGATAGAAGAGTCAATGTGACTTTCATTATTAGTAGTACGAGTTCATTTTTTTAGAGGTGGTAAAGCTGATGTTGGTAAAGATGATGTTGGTGGATCTGATGTTGGAGGATCTTCTATTCCTTCTATCTATCAAGAAATGAGTAGCTCAGGTAGTAGTGAAGTTAGAAAGAAAAGAAAGTGGTCATTTGTTGGGTTTTTTGCTTTAAGAACAACTCCAGAAGCTTAACCTTTTATTCATACCACTATGCAGACAAAAGAAGCAAGTAATCAAGTAGATATGACTATGGCTAGATGGTAGTATGATGAAGTTCTATCATTCAATACTTCTAAATCAAATTATTATCAGCCTATAGCAGATGTCATTGTCTCATATGGACTAGGATATAAACCTCCTTCAATGCATGATTATAGAAGTAAACTTCTTACCAAGTTTGTTGATGAGATAAGACAGTATTTAGAAGAGAAAGGGATGACTTGGGCTCATTACATATGTTCTATCATTTGTAATGGTTGGACTAGTTAGAAGCAGGAGACTTACATAATTTTTTTGGTTTATTCTATTAAAGGAACTATGTTTTTTAAGTCAGTTGATGCATCTGGTATGATTAAGAATGTTGATTATCTATTTCATCTTTTAATAAAGTTATTAATGAAGTTGGGCTTGGAAACATTGTTCAGTTCATCACTGTCAGTGATATAACTTACAAATCAGTTGATAGGAGGTTACATAGTACATATAACTCTTTCTATTAGATTCCATGTGTTATTCATTATATTAATTTAATATTATAAGATCTTGGAGATAGCAGACAGTTTTTTGTTATAGCGGAGATTATGCGGAAGGTAAAAAAGGTAACGAGATTTATTTATAATCATACATAGGTGCTAGAATTGATAAGGAGGGAGTTTACAAGTAGGAAGAACTTATATTGCCCTATAGTTACCAGATTTACCACCAGCAGTTCATCACTGACACTGATACAACTTACAAATCGGCTGATAGGAGGTTACATAGTACATAGAACCTTTTCTATTAAACTCCATAAGTTATTCATTGTATTGATTTAATGTTAGAAGATCTTGGAGATAGCAGACAGTTTTTTGTGATAGTGGAGATTATGCAAAAGGTAAAAAAGGTAATGAGATTTATTTATAATCATACATATGTGTTAGAATTGATAAGGAGGGAGTTTACAAGTAGGAAGAATTTATATTGCCTTATAGTTACCAAATTTACCACCAACTTTCTAACATTACAATTTTTTCTAGTGATGAAGAAGGAATTGCATCGGATGCTTACTAATAATAGATGGCTATCTTCTCAGCATATTAGGTCTAATGCTAGATTGGAGGCTTCTTCCATTATTATTGAAGATATTGAGTTTTGGTTCAATTGTTAGTTTGTGGTTATAACTTGTGAGCCTTTGATTAGAGTTATTCGTCTGACAGATAGTGATGAAAAATCAACGATAGGATATTTTTATAATGCCATAAAGAGAGTAAAGGAAGTTATAAAGGCCAATTTGAAAAACAAACTACCTTGTATATCTCTTTTCAATCTATAATTCATAATAGACGAGAGACTCAGATATACAATCCTTTACTTGCTGTTGGGGCATTCTTTAATCCAAATTTCTACTTCTCATACAATTATAAGAAAATTGTTGAAGTTAATAAGGGGATGCTAAAGACCATTACTACTATTATTACCTATGAGATGATGCAAGATATCTTTAACTCACAGATAGTAGCGTATAAGGAGGCTATTGATAATTTTAGGATACCTTTAACAATACGTTAAAGAGAGAAACTCAATTTAGGTATATATATATTTCTTTATTTTTATTACTTATTTACAATTAATTATTACTTCATTTTGTTTATAAGATCATTTTTTGTCTTACAATTACTTAATAAGAATATTTTAATTGTGATGTTACATAATTGTAAAGGTTTACAATTTACATTTTGAGTCAATGTATGAGTGTAATTGGATATGAAAGAAATTGGAGCATATTCGACTTCATCCACTATAAGAAAAGGAATAGATTGGAGTATAAAAGGTTAAATGATTTAATTTACGTTAAATACAATCTGAAGTTTTGAGAGAGGTATGTTCTTTTTATTATTGTTACTATTATGTTCAATATCATTTAGAGAATTTCATTAGTAATTTTATTTTATTTATTTACTAGGACTTTGAGTAGAAAAATTAATGATGATGATGATCATATTTCTTTAGATTATATTAATATTTTGACTAATTAAGTAGTTGAGGAGCCGAGTCTTCTACATGAGAGTGACTTGCAAAGAGATATTGATGCTCATTGGCAGGATGTTAATATGTCATTTGTTGAGATGACATTGGATGAGGGTGGAAATTAGGTTCCTCTTCCTGATAAGGATTTTGTAGTTGATGATGGGTGGATCCACCTTAATTTTAGTTGTGAACGACTTATACAATAAAGACTCATATATTTTTAAGTTATTCTCTTCTTTTTATGGTGTCTGGTGCTCTAAATGAAAATTTATATATGTTAATTGTTAATTTTTCTCAAACTTCAATTCTACTGTATGGAATTCTTGTACTGAATACTAATGTTAGTTGTGATATTTTTATTATATGTATTATTTATTATATGATATTTGGATACAGTTGATTATAATTTTTGATTAAGGTTGTTATTTGATGATATTATGATTTATTAATATTCAACAGTGTGTATCTATGTTTATATTATTATTTTTATATTAATTCATGTTCATATTTATTTAAAAAATAGATGAAAATTAGGATTAATATGAATGAAAAACATGGTTGTTTGTTGTATATTATTATTATTTTATGATGTTTTGATATATTGATGTTAAGTTATAATGGTTTAATGATTATTATTTTATTTATATTAATTTATGTTGTGATTTATTTAAAGAAAAAGTGAAAATTGGTATTAATGAGTATAAATATTATATAAAAATTATATTATATTTATCATATTAATTGAATATTTGAAATAAGTTGAAATTATATTAACAAAAAATGACATAATATATAAAAGAATTATTTTACAAATTATATAAATTTTAAAGAGCAATTTAAAATCTTAAAAAATTATCAGTATTACTATTGTACAACACCGTTTCGAGGAAGACAATCGATCCTAATTTTTAAAACTATTAATGATGCCTGAATTTAAATTTCTCAAAAAAAAAAAAAAGACAAAGATGATTGCGGCCATGTAATAATACACTTGGTTAATGAAAACACCACATGACAAAATTTCAAGCATTGGATTCACGATTGGATTCGAAATATTCTTGTTTTAAATATTACGTGATTGATTTTTTTAAAAAATATTTAGAGTTTTCAAATTATGATGTGAACAGAATCCATTTTGAATTGTTGAATTCTTCAATTAACTTATAAGAAATAAGTGATTCACATATTATTATATGTATTTTGAATTTACTCAACATAATTAAGTAATAATAATAATAATAATAATGAAATCTTTCAATTTTATTTAATAGAAAATAAAGAAAAACAGTGCCCATGTCGCACAAATTGTACGAGTTGGAAGAACATGAGGAAAAGAAAATCGGCTTAGACAAGTAAGCAAGTCCAAGGCCCAGACCATGTTAAAGCCCGTAAGAGAAGGAGGAGACGAGACCGTTTGGCAACAAGTGAAGTGCAAAAACGAGGAGAAGGGTTTTAGGGTTTCCTTTATAAGCTCTCATGTTTTTTTAGCAAAATCTCGAGAGTGGAAACCTGCGGAGAGACGAAAACGAAGGCTGCTCTGTAACTCAGAGACGTTGGAGCTGAAACATGGTGCACGTTTCCTTCTACCGCAACTGTAATTTCTCTTGTTTCTTTTTCTGTCTCAATGCTTATATGCACTTAGACAGTGAGCTCTATTATGTTTTTGTGCGTCTGCATCTGTGGTTCATAGTGCTTGGATTGTTGTCTCCTAGAACTACGGGATGGTGATTTGTATGACTGAGTCGATGTCTTCGATTTGAAGATGGGTTTGCAGTTCGGGGTTTGATTTAAAAAGTGTTTTTGTTTTTGTGAGGATATGTACCCTCTTTAATTGAAAAGTTATACTTTTTATCAGCTTGAAGGTTTTTAAAAGGTCGTTTAATTATATACTCTTCGAGGCTAAATGTTTAAGCTGAGTTATCTTTTCTTCCAAGTCTAGGTTTGTGCAATTTAGTACATGAAATTTCTAATAAGTTCATTTGGATCTAATGGTTACTTTTTGGTTTGAACTTGCAATTATATGAAGGTTGCATTGTTGAAAAGCTACGGTGTTGTTGAGTTGGACCATATTAATTGATGTAACAACTTAAGAACATCAACCAAACTTTTTGTCGTTCTGGTTCCACTATTTCTTTTTGAAATTTTAGAGGCAGGCTGTATTTACAAATATTATTAAGTTTGAATTCACTTTATGCTATATAAAATATACTGCTTTAAGACAACGTGTTGATTTGCTTAAAAACTTACTGATCTATTCCTCTTTCGGACTGTGAATATTGAACTTTAGATGGGAAGACATTTAAGAAGCCTCGACGTCCCTATGAGAAGGAGCGTTTGGATGCAGAGTTGAAGCTTGTTGGAGAGTATGGTCTGCGATGCAAGAGAGAGCTGTGGAGAGTGCAGTATGCGCTGAGCCGTATTCGTAATGCTGCTAGAACTCTATTGACCCTTGATGAGAAGGACCCTCGTCGTATCTTTGAGGGTGAGGCCCTTCTCCGCAGAATGAATCGCTATGGACTTTTGGATGAGACTCAGAACAAACTTGATTATGTCTTGGCCCTGACTGTGGAGAATTTCCTTGAGCGACGCTTGCAGACACTTGTTTTCAAGTCTGGTATGGCAAAGTCTATTCACCATGCCAGAGTGCTTATCAGGCAGAGGCATATCAGGTGAACTTGGTCTCTTTGCTGCTATGGTAGAAAGGGTATTCTTTTTCTTGGCATTATATTGATGTTTTCTTGTAGAATTGTGGAGGTTTTAGGAGACAGGCAGAGGTGATTTTTAATCTTGAACTTAGCTTTAAGGCTGCCAGAACTCTCTACAGATTTAAGATGTAAACAAATTCATGACAAAATGCAGCTGGCATGACCTTCAGAAATTATGTCTGGCTTTTTGTGGTGAGGGTGTGTTTTGATTTTTGTTGCGTCATAACTAGTGTTCTGGATTTAGGAGGTGTGAGATCATGATGAGCTTGATATACGAGGGATAATATGGTTTTGTGATGGTTTTTCTTTTGAGTCCAAACTGATCTTATTTAACTGGTAAAGAAAATGGACTTTATAGTCTTTCCTTGAAGTTGGTAAAGATTGTAGCATTTTTCCTTTTGTTATTCTGGGTCCAAATCATATAGTTTTTGGCTGTGAAGTGTAGAAAGACTGCATTTTTAGAAGACTATTAATACTAGGTTTCAATTTTTTCATCGTTGATCAAGTACTTTTAAGCTGTGTCCCAAGTGAAGCTTAAATTATCACAAAGAGAGAGTTGATGTTTTCATCATAGGCTAATTAAGATCATGGAACCTAAATACAATATAGAATAGCTCCTCTAGGATGGACTTCTTCCAAGTTTTTTTCCTGGTCCAAGACTGTTTTATCTCTGAGCTGGATTTCTACAAGATTTGACGGTTTATCTACTATTGTTGACGAATTCTTTCTTATAACAAATCATTCTTGGATTTTTGGCTCTAAGATTTCTTGAACAGGATTGTTAGCTTGTTTCCACTATGTTACATGGTGTTAGTCCTCTTTGATGGACGGCACTATTAATGTTACTGAAATTTGTTCCTGGGTGACAGGGTTGGGAGGCAAGTGGTGAACATTCCATCCTTCATGGTGAGGGTCGATTCACAAAAGCACATTGATTTCTCATTGACAAGCCCCTTCGGTGGTGGGCGCCCAGGCAGAGTGAAGAGAAAAAACCAGAGGGCAGCTGCTAAGAAGGCAGCAGGCGGAGACGGAGACGAAGAGGATGAGGAATGAGCTATCGATTTTAGATCCTTTTGAATTTATTAGCAGATTTGGTTTATGAACACGGGTTATCATTCTGTTTGATGATGCATGAACTTGTGTATTTTTGACCATTATCATGGGTTAGATTTTATTCAAATGAACAAAGATTTTTTTTTCCGCCTTAAATTATAATTTTAGGTCCAGCATTATCAGATTAGTATTTCAGGACCTATGAAGGCCTTGATAGTAATAATAATAATAATAATAATAATAATAATAATACCATAACTAACTTTTGCATCTTGGCTCTTGATAATAGTAATACTAATATCATTTCGTAATGCAGTCGCTTTTCCAAAATTGGGTGATGAGATCACAAGCGCTGCAGATGTGGTATTGTTCCAATTTAACAATTTGACTATTAGACGGCATGAAAAAGCCGCGTTGAAAATCATTTAAACTAATCTAATTGCCGAGGCAGAGCATTTCGACCCGCGTGTGTACACAGATTTCTCATTGGCTCCAGCTAGTAGTCACCATTTCTCCGTCATCTCTACTCACCAAAGGTAGTTGCTTTACCAAGCCTAGAACCAGAAGATCAAATAGTTTCCATGGAGTCCATCAACATCTTCAAAGGTTACGGCAAAGTGAATTCCAACCTTGAAGATGCCACCGTTAGCAGACCACCACAAAGAAAGCCTCAGATCACTACCCTCGCTATCTTTGCTATCCTTCTGTTGACCCTTGTCATCTCTCTAATGCTCGCGGCTCTGATCTACGAGAGCGTCACAGAATCGCACGAGTCCTCTTCTCTATCCTCCTCCGATTCGATTAGAGTGGTCTGCAACGTGACTCGGTACCCCAACTCATGCTTCACCAGCATGTCCTCTCTTAATACCCCAATAAAACCCGACCCAGAAGCCATCTTCAACCTCTCTCTCCACCTCTCCTTCAAAGAGCTCTCAAAACTTTCCTCCCTTCTCCGAACACGCAGTTACAAAGGAATCGATGACTGCGTGACTCAGTTCGACGACGCGTTGGATAGACTCAATGACTCGGTCTCAGCGATGAATGTTGGCTCTGGAGAGAAGGTGTTGACCGAGGAGAAAGTCAACAACATCAGAACTTGGATTAGTGCTGCTATGACCGATCAAGAGACATGCTTGGATGGGTTGTCGGAAATGGGATCCGCGGTTCCTGATGAACTCAAAGCTGACATGGAAAGGACAAAGGAGTTTATGAGTAATAGCCTGGCAATTATTGCTAATATGCAAATCCTTCTTGAAAAGTTTGGTCTCAAGATGTACTGAAAATTATGGTTCTTACGAGGCTTTTGGTGAGTACCAAAATTTGTGATCTTGGTTTATATTCCATAAATATCTGTATATTAGGTTCACATTTAGTTATTCCGTTTGTGGATGTTGTTGTACAAATGCTGTTTTTGGGATTCTGTGGTGGTAACTGGTGACTTTCATTAGCAACTAAAGATGTTGATTTGATACCAAACTACTTCCAATACGAGGGGAAGCACGCTAAGGGCCCATTCTTGGAATTTGTTAAGGATTCATGAAATTACGTCCATGAAGTCTTTTCTACAAGGTTTACTAGTCTACAAATTTCCACTGTCTCTTCACAATCTGATTTAATCTTATATTTTTGATTCTCTTATTTTCCTGAAGTTCAGGATGCACTTTTTTTTCTTCTTCTTGTTTTCAAGTTCCTGCTGTTAGAAAGTTGAATTCATCTTCATGTTTTACTGATCTGGCAATAGTACTGCTTGTTGTGCTTAATCAAGGTTGTTCTCAACTCTTCTAACTCTTCTGTGCCAAAAACTAAGCACAGGACTTAAATGCATAATTTGTGTGCTTAAGCAACGTTCTTAATTCTTCTAATTGGATGTGGCTTTTCACTCTAGACATTTGGAAGGGAGAACTGAACTCAATGCATAAGTTTGACTCTGATTCTGTTAATGTTATGATGTTTTTAACTCCTGTGTGCTGTCCATTCTGAAAATTTTTCTTCTACATATGGTCACACCCCAACCCAAGAATCCTTACTTCCTCTGAAATTTATTGGGCACTAGGGCATTTGTGGGCAAATTACCAGTAAATGGAAACGAGGCTTTTGTTCCTGCTAAGTAATTCAGCTTCTTTTTATGTTGACCTTATTCTCAACTATAGTAAGCTTACTTTTAGTCCGTGGAAATTGTAATGAGTGCATTTCAGCCATAACTCTTTCATCTTTTACTATAGTTTAATTGTTCAATTAAATTAGGTATATGTTTATTAACAATTTAGTTAACTGTATATGATTTACTGAGTATGAAAAAAGATCATTTTTATGATCTGATACACTTCACTACGTTCTTCTTCTTTTTTTTGATGAACCCATAATAAAGGGAATTTACCATATAGTTTGGGTCAATTATTGGTTGATAATTATTTTAAGTGAAACAAAATGTTAGTAAAATTGAGGCCAGTGATATATGAGCTACTATTCTATTAGCGCATGGTATGTCTGAAGTGTTCTTCCTATAATAATCACGGAGATTAAGTTTGGATAAAATTCCTATAGGGTTTTTTGGAATCCACAATTTTAAGATCATCAGTTTTTATCATTTTTTTAGTCCTTTTAATGTGGAGATCTGCTGGCATCCACAATTTTGTTATTTTGGAAGCTATAATAAAGGATTTGGGACATCCTTAAATAAAGGTTTAGAAGCTGCTTTTGATTCTTTGAGGTGCATGCCTATTTCTTCTCATTTTCTCTAATGCTCAGCAGTTTAATTTTGGTTTATGTTTACCCACTGGCTTGAAAATTTTACCGCTGAGGTACAAGTATAAATTGGGGTTTGCTAGAGATGACTGCAAGGACGTGCTTATGGTTATCTAATTCATGACTTACGTTTTGGGATTGAAGAGTATGTCATTCATGTTTTGTGCTTTGGGATCCAGACCTGAAATTGATTTGAATCATATGGATCTCTTGAAAAATGATTACTAGGAACAACCAATACATGTGAAAGTTGAGAGACTAACATAGTTTCTTAGTTACAATCTGATTTGAGTTGAAAGTCATTGGTATAGTTTATTAGGAGATCGATGATCTGTTACAATATTTGATTTGGTCTATATGATCAACGTTGTAACTTCTGGTGCACATGAAAAAGGACATGAATACAACAACACACATTTCATTAAATTGGATTTCAAACAGCAAGCAACAAACTAGCTATGTGTAGCTATGGTTCATACATGAACTAGAGGACCAAATGAAGCAACCTTGCACAAGAGGAGCAAATCAAAACGATTTCCAGCAAGTTAATTGAAAGCCCATTTATTTTTCAGTACTATGCAATTCCATCGTTCTCTAGACAAACACCGTAGAACCTGATCATCATCAATTGTAAACCTTACTTAATCCTGAAACAGGTGATCATAATTAGGAAAATGACTAACAGAAGAAGACCATGTGCACAAGTAATTGAAAAATGTAATACAATCTTAAAAACTAGCTGTAATCCTAGTCGTAGACAGGCATTCTCAGCACTTGACGTTAATAGGGTGTTGCTCCAAAGGAATTCTGAGACTGCACTTGGAATTTAGACTTCTAACAGTGTTGGGATTGATTGAAACTCGGCAGAAACAGCGGCAAGTAACTTGTGGTGTCAGCATTTTGAAGTTTCTCCACTGCACGGCAGCAATTATCACGTAGAAAGTTGCCTTTACTACCATTTAGGTGCCACACCCATCATCGCCATGCACATTATCACCAAGCAAGCCAACTTAACAACTGAAGGACTGCCATTTTCGGTAGCACACAGAACAGTAATAGAAAATTACTAATTAATTAAGCTTGTAGGCTGAAGATATGCCAATGGACGAGCTCGACGCTACTTTAGGTCTGGTTTTTATATAGAAAGAAAGCTATCGGCTGGCATCAACAAGAGAAGGGCTATGGTTGAATGTGATAAATGCAGCGATTTATTGAAAGAAGACAATTAGTATTAAACGGCAAATTTTATTTCTGTCGTGTAATTTAAAGATACAGATGCACTGCGCAGAGGATTTGATCAAGCATACAAACGACTAATGTAAGCTCAAAAGTCCGAAGGTTTATTAGTTAAAAGGGCTAAGTGTCCGAGTAGCTACTTGGCATGAAAATTGAGGAAGAAAGGGTCTCCTCCATGATCCGATGGTCTCCATTGCATTCACAAAGATTCAGCTAAGTTACGCGTTTGATATTACTGTAAATTAGGGGACTCCTACGGCCGCTCCAACCCACCTTTACACAAGGAGACATGTCACCCTTGTAGGTGAGGTTAAGAAGGGTCATTCCATCTAATAAGCCTGTTAAAGACTAATCTTTAGTTATAGATTTATAGTTAGATACTATCCCTTAGTTTTTATTATAATTTGTTATTTTTTTTCAACATTGTAAGGCTATTTAATTGCTTAAGTTGTTCTTAATAGATTTTATGCAAAAAAAAAAAGAAAAAAGAAGCCTCTCTTTAATCCTCTTTATCTCCTATATGAATTCTATTTCTCCCTTATAGATACTGTTATAGATACTAGTGGGAAAACTAATGCAAAATTTCACAATGAAATTAGTGATATCTTAACTCAAATCTTGATCAAGTTAATGATGCTTTACAAATAGTATTAATTGAATTATAGGCTTTACAAACTAATTGGTTGTAACTCCCAACCAGCTTTAGTGGTAACCAAAGTTGAATCCTAACCCAATAACAAATATATTAGGACCTATACTAAATCAACATGAAAATCTAAGTTCAAATCCCCCAACCACATTTTAATGAATTACTAATTAAGAGATGCAAGAATGTAGAGAAAATGGGTTATATTACTATTATGATAAGAGATTTGTCCTGTGTCATCAGTGCGAACATCCACAATTCTTTATGATAAACGATTCTACTTATCTAAACTCTAATGGGAGATAATATTACTAAACCTGAATTGGAGGAGGTCGTATCTGAAATTTCCTTTTAAGTAATGGTTGGAACCAATCATCTCTAAACTATATGTGTATTGGGCAAGTTGAAAATAGGGATGCAACTTTACTCCTAGATGGTGATAGAACCTATAACTTCATTGATTAAGCTATAGTGATAAGTGTGGATTACCAGTAATTCAAAACAAGAAGTTTTAAGTTATGGTGGCTAATAAAGAAAAAATAAACTATATTGCACAATGTCAAGTGCTCGCAATTATCATTTAAGGTAAACTTATAACAACATATTATTATGTTCTTCATATTGCAGCATACTAGTTAGTTTTGGGAGTATAATGGATGAAGACTTTTAGACCAATTAATATAGATTATAAACAACTTACTATGGCATTCAAGTTTGTTGGAGTTCCTTACACATTCTAAGAGCTGTATGGGATGGCATCGAAGCATTAATTGATAAGGAATTTAATTTCCTATAGGGTACTAGATTTCTCTTCCAAATTTTACTTTCTATTGATGACCTTTGGCTGAACCAATACTCCCCTTAACATAACCAATCTTTTCGCTGAATTGCAACAAGTTATTGAACCATCTAATAACATATCACTAAAAACAACCGCATGATCATCGCATTCCCTTATAACTAAACATAGAACCAGTGAGTGCCGAACTATATCGATATCCTTACTACAAAAAATTGAAATGGAAGGATAGTAAGAGAACTTCTAGAATCTGGGTTAATAAAACCTAGTAATAGCTTATTATAGTCACCTATTCTATTAGTAAAAAAAGAAAATGAGGGTTGGAGATTTTGTGTAGACTATTGAGCTTTGAAAAATATAACAGTCAAAGACAAATATCAAAATTTGGTGATTGATGAACTTCTTGATGAACATAATAGAGTTAAATTCTTCTCCAAATTAGATTTAAAGGTGGGTTTTTATCATATTCGAGTATATGAAGAGGATATCCCAATGATGGCTTTTCAGACACATAAAGGACATTATGAATTTGTTATAATACCATTTGGCCTCACTAATGCCTTAACAACTTTTCTCATAAATGACTCTTATGCCCTTATCTTTGGAAGCTTATCTTGGTAGTCTTTGAGGACATTCTTGTGTATTCTAAAACATAAGAAGAGCACCTCTCACATCTTCGAATTGTTTTTACCATATTAGTAACTAATCAATTGGTTTTTACGAAATGAAAGTGTTTGGTGTTTACAAGTTTATTACTTAGGACATATTATTTACAATAAGGAGTGGTTGTTGATATAAAAAGAATAAAAGTAATACAGGAATGACCAACATCAACAACTTTAAAGGGTTTGCGTGGGTTTCTCATATTACTAAGGTATTACCACAAATTTATTCATCATTTTAGAAGCATAGCCACCTCATTGATGCAACTCTCATCTAAGGAGGGATTTAAATGGAAAGAATTAGCTAAATTAGTCTTCAAATAGTTAAAATAAGCGCTTACATTTCTATCAATCTTATGCCTTCCAAATTTCTCTCAATAATTTGTGACTGAATGAGATGTAAGCGAGACCAGAATTGGAAGGGTCTTTTATCATAACAATAGATCAGTAGCTTATTTTAGTGCAGCTTTAAAAGGATCAGCTATTGTCTACTTATAAGAAGTAAAAGTTAGCTATTATCAAAGCTACCTAAAAATAGCATTCTTATTTACTTAGTAAATCGTTTATTGTTAACACTGATTTAAAGAGTCCTAAATATTCATTTGAGCAACAGATTACTACTCTAACACAGACTAAATGGCTCTTTAAGATCCTTTGATATGATTATAGAATTAAGTATAAACAAGGCCTTAAAAATCAACTTATTGATTCCTTATCTCGTGTGGTTGAATTTTAATTCCTCTCAATTTCAATGCCTCATTTAGATTGTTGGTTAGTGTTACAAGAAGAGGTAAAGTAAGATTCTTTTTATAAGAATCTCTCTAAAAAACAACCGCTTAACCGACTAATACAACGAGGTAGAGTATGGTTAATTGACTAATACAACGAGGTAGAGTATGGTTGAATAAGACAAGTTTTATTTAAGTCCTACTTTAACCTTAATACAAAAAATAATTTTAAACTGCCACTCATTGCCTATTAGAGGATATTTTGGGTTTCATAAAATACTATCTCTCAATAGGGTTAGCTTCTTGGAAGGTTAGTTTTTACAATAATGTGATATATGTCAACAGTACAAAGTTGATTATATGAAACTAGTTAAACTAATTCAATCGTTGCTCATTCCTACTTGAATGTGAACAGACATATTAATGGATTTTATTATAAGATTACTGCCATCAAATGGACATATTGTTATCATAGTAATTGTTAATCGCTTAACAAAGGATGCTCACTTTATACCATTGAAACATCCATTTACTACAATCAATATTGTCAAGGCATTTATAGCTAATATGGTTCATCTCCATGGTATCCCAGCCTCCATTTTCAATAATCGCGATAAGATATCTAACAGTTCCTTTAAGAAAACACTATTTCAATTACAAAGAACTAATCTTTCTATGAGTTCTATCTACCACCCTCAATTCGACGATCAAATCGAGGTTGTGAATTGTACCTTGGAATAGTATTTAAGATGTATTCCAAGTGACCAACCACAAAAGCGGTTTGAATGAATCCTTAAGCTGAGTTTAGTTATTAAAGATGATTCATTCTTTCACAAAAATGAAACCTTTCGAGACTGTTTATGGTATCTACCACTAAGTTTACTAACTTGTATTCTAGATCCTTACCATGTCCAAGCAGTTGATGAGTACTCAAGGGATCGTAATTCCATTCTACGTGAGATACATCATAATCTCCTATTAACTTGTAATAGAATGAAATGCCAAAGTGATTAAGGGTGGCATTAAGTCTCTTTATAATAAGTGAATATGTTTATTTTAAGCTCTAACAATATTAGTAGAGTTCTATTACATTTTGAGCCTTAATAAAGCTTACTCTATGATATTTTGGTCCTTACCAGATTATTTAATGATAGGTTCAGTGGTATATAAATTAGCTTTGACCTTAGTTCTCAAAATTATGACATATTTCATGTGAATCTCTTTTAGAAAAATTTGGAATCACCTATCCTTATGCTTCTTCTGGTCATAGATGATTCTATAATTCTTCCTCAACTTAAAGATATACTTAATCGTCAAGTCGTATACAAAGGTAAATATAGTCCAAAGTATGAAATTTTTTAAATGAAAGGGAGTCCTAATTGAAGACGCTATTTGGGAAAATGAGTGGCAATTTATTAAAGCATATCTTGATTTTATCCTTATAGATAAGGATTCTTAAGGGAGGTGATTGATATATATGCCACTTATATCCTATAACATGGGATATATTTACCTTGTTATAGGATATTTTTACTTTAATTGTTATTCCATCCAATAATGCCACTAAAGGCTAATCTTTAGTTATAGATTTGTAATTGGATAGTATTCCATAGTTTTTTTTACCACAATTTATTATTATTTTTCAACATTGTAAGGCTATTTAATAGCCTAAGTTGTTATTAACAGATTTCATTTAGAAAAACCTCTCTTTAATTCCCTTTTCCTCATCTATCAATTCTCTTTCTTCCTTCTCCCAAAACTCTAACGTATCATATGGCTCCTTCTATGAAATCTTACTCCCCCTTTTTATAGGGGTTATTCTTGTCCTTAAAAAAGTAAATGAATAGGAATACCATATATATAAAAGAGGGATAATAAGGGCCAGGTAAAGGGTCCCCAAATTATGTCTTATAATACAAAAAAGAGGGAGCTCCCCTTATACATCCCTTCTATGGCCTCTCATCCCCATTTGTATAAGGATGATATTCTTATTATAAATAATGTGAGTGGACAGAAATACCTCTTTACAAAAAGGAGACTAAAGAAGTCATGTAGGGGGCTCTTAAGTTATAGAAAAATTAAGGAACACCCTTATATGACCCCCTTCATGGCCCTTATCTCCTTTTGTATGAAATGAGGGGTATTTCTATCCTAAAAATAATGAATAGACAGGGTTTTCCTTATATAAAAAGAAGGCCAAGGGAAGCCATATTAGGAGGCTCCCAAATCATGTCTTATAATAGGAAAATTAGAAAGTGATGTTTATATGAACCCACCTTTGTATAAGAGGTATTCTTCTTATCTTAAAAAAAAGTAAATGGACAAGAATATCCTTTATATAAAGGAGAGATAAGAGGGAACATATAAGGAGTTTGTAAGTCAAGTCTTATAATAAAAAAATTAGGAGGCTTCTTTATATAACTCCCTCCATAGCTCATACGTTTTTTTATAAGGGAGTATTCCTATACTAAAAAACTTAAATGGATAGGAATATCACTCTTTACATAAAGAGGAGATAAGAGAGGCTTTAGAGGTTCTAAAGTTATGTCCTATAGAATAAAAACTAAAGGCCTCCCTTATTTGGCCCCCTCCACACCCCTATCTTTTTTATATAAGGGAATATTCCTATTCTAAAAAAGATAAATGGATATGAATACCTTTTTATATAAAAGGAGGGTCAAGGAGGGCATGTAAGAGAAGTCCTAAGTTATGTCATATAATAGAAAAACTAAGAAGCCTCTTATATGACTTCCTTCATGGCCTCCTATTCACTTTTGTAATGGATAGAAATATCTCGCTTATACAATGGAGGTAAGAGAGCATTCAACGCGGCTCTCAAGTTATTTCCTACAATAGCAAAACTAAGAGATTCTCTCCATAGCCCTCCATTTATACAAGGGGATATTTCTATCCTTAAAAAGGGTGAATGAATATGAATATCTCCTTATACATAAGAAGGCTAAGGGGGATCATATAAGAGGGCTTCTAATTTTATAAAAGAAATTTTAAGATGCATTCATTATATGTTTCCTTACCCTTTTTTGTATAAGATCGTATCCTATCCTAAAAAAAGTGAATGGATAAAAAATATTCCCTTATACAAAGGGAAAAATAAGGGAATTCAAAGGGACCTCGGGCTCCCTTATATAACCCTTCATCCCCCTTTGTATAAGGAGCTCATGAGTCATATCTTATAGAAGGATACTGTCTTTATATGACCCACTTCATGCCCTTCCCTCTATTCTTCTTTGTAAGAGCCTCCTCTATAGCCCTTGATTCCCTTTTATGTAAAAGAGTATTCTTGTCTTAAAAAATTAAATGGACAAAGATATTTTGAAACTAATGTGGTTATGTAAAAAGGACCTCAAGTCATGTCTTATGATAGAAAAACTAAGGAACTTCTCTCATATAGCTCTCACCTCCTTCTCTATTATATAAAGAAGGATCAAGGGAGCCATATAAGGGGCCTCTCAAGTTAGAAAAATTAAGGGATTCCCTTATATAGTCTCCCTTATATTCCCCACCCCTTCCTTATATAATGAGGGATATTCCTATCCATTTAAGAATATCCCTCTTATATAAAGAAGGGTTAAAGGGAGCTATATAAGGAAGTTTCTAAATTATGTTATATAATTTTAAAAAAAACTCGAGAGCTCTACTTATATGGCTTCTCCATAACTCCCAATTCCCCCTTTGTATAAAGGGATATTCCTATCCTACAAAATATGAATGGATAGAAATATTCCTTTATATAAAGGAAAGGTAAAATTAAGCTATATAAGGGAACCACAAGTCATGTCCTTTTTATAAAAACCCTTCAATTTATTAGTCAAACTTTAAAATTTGTGTTTAATTATTTGAAATATATAGGCAATTACATGTAATATTATTTTTTAAAATAACTCATTTAATTTCATTATTTTATGAGCAAGAGACACTTTATTTTATTTTGTACTTATCCTAAGTTCGTAAAAGGCAATGCAATGTAGGGGCCATTTTTTTATTTTTATTCTTTTAAGAAAACAAACTATAACTTTGAGGTTTATTTAAAGTTTAGACATCCTTAATGTTATTTAATAACTTTGAAAATGAATAAAAAATGTTAGAATAATCTTTCTTTAAATAATAGAAATATAACTAACAAAAAAATTCAAGGAGCTTAAGGACGTGAAAGAGGTCAAGACCATGACATAATAGGAGAGGAGAACAATATCAGAAGAAGAGAAGATAGAATTGAAAGTATTTCTTTAAC
Source organism: Pinacopodium congolense (assembly GCA_028565735.1). Lineage (NCBI taxonomy): Eukaryota > Viridiplantae > Streptophyta > Magnoliopsida > Malpighiales > Erythroxylaceae > Pinacopodium > Pinacopodium congolense. The sequence goes on from JAOXYD010000007.1 coordinate 10,644,088, forward strand.
TAAAGATTTCTACACCTATGAAAAAACTTAAGTCCATATTAACTCAATAGCAACTCTAATTCTATTTTTTTAAAAAATAAAAACTAAAATAAAAGCTAACTAAAATTTGATCAATAGTCTTAGGATTATAAGGCTTTTAAGTCCTTTTGTCTTTTTGATATGGGAATTGAGATTTACATCCAGTGTGAGATGTAATAGTTTGTCCTCCTTAAATTCTTATTGTCATAATCAAGGTTCAAATTATAATTCAAAGTGTCCCCTCTTTTTCCAATACAGAATCAAACTATAATTCTCTCTAGAGTTAACCAATGTTTATGGTGTTGTCATTGATGCTAGTTCTTACCTACATTGTCCAAGGATTGTTGCTTATAAAGATTAAATTATCCACATATAAACAAATAATTAAAATATTTCAATACTTATTCTTTTTCACATAAAGAGTATGTTCATGCGGACATTTTGTAAAGTTGGTTTCTTAGAAATATTTATCAATTCTACTATACATGCCTCTGGTACTTGCTTTAATCTATATAAGGCTTTCTTTAACTTCAATATTTTGTCTTCATGCCCTTTCATCACATAACCCAAAGATTGATCTACATAGACTTCTTCTTTAAGGAAACCGTTAAAAAAAGTTGATTTTACATATATTTGATAAATCTTACATTTATTTCGTGTTGTCAAAGAAATAATTAGTCTAATAGTTTCTAAATGAGTAAAAAGAACAAATACTTCTTCATAATCGAAGTTGACCTTTTGCTTGCAGTCTTCTGCTATTAACCTTGCCTTATACAGCAGGGCATGAATTATTATCCTTCATGGATGACTTCTCAGGGTACAGTCAAATAAAGATGGCGCCAGAAGATATACAGAAAATAAATTTTGTATTAATAGTGGGGAAATGTTTCTATCGTATCATGCCTTTACTTAAAAAGAAACTTAAAGAATTTGGGGTAATATCTTTTTAGCATTCTTCTTTACCTTGTATATCCACTTGACTCTAATGCCTTTTACCATTTTGGGTGTTGCAGGCTCCTATGCATTATTTTTTATGATGGAATTAATTTCCTCGTCTATAGAATTTTTCCATTTTTATTTTGGATTGCTTCTTCAAAACCTATTTATTCATAATCGCCAAAGAGACAAAATAAAGTTAAATCAATTTGATGGTTATTTACCTCAATTATGTCTTGTAAATTTCTTTCCTTTCATGTCCTTCTTTCCTTTAGGAATTATGGCGGAGAGTCAATGTGAGAAGACTCTCGTAGGGATGTGGGAGGTGTAACGGGCTCTTGTGTTTCTCTATTTGCTTGCTCTTCTTCTTTTTCTTCAAGCATGACTAGAAGGAAGTCATAATTATCTTCTTGCACATCCCATTGCCATGTAACTTCTTCATCAAACTTTATATCTTTACTAATGACTGTTCGTTCGCAAAACAAACTATGAGATTTACGCTCAAAACCGCTAGTATACGGATCGTAACTTGTAATAAAGAATGGATATAGATCCCACAAGGATTGAGTTTAGTCACTATTTAATTTGGGTTTTACTTTGTTTAAGAAATAATTTCAAAAATTAATAAATTGGAAATTAAAATAAAATAAATTAACTAATGATAACAGCCAATTGAGAAGAAGTGCAGGAATTTGATAACTAAGGTTTAAGATTAGGAGCCGTTCTATCCCTATTTTGCTTCCCTCTTTACTTAATAATCCAATTGTGTTTGACCCAAGACTTTATAATGCTTAATTACCCTTTCTCAAGGTGCAATTAACTGTCCTTAGCCAAATAGATTAGGATTAATTATGCTATCTCTAGCCTTACTAACCTTTCCTAACCATTCAACTAGATGTTAAGC
>JAOXYD010000007.1:10651831-10674357 GCA_028565735.1 Pinacopodium congolense
CAGTGCTCACCTTAGCCCTACACTCGCCCTACCCGCGTGCGCCTGGGTCGCGTATTTGCTGCGGGGTTGGGCCGCGTCTCCCCTCCACTCCAGGCCAGACCTCCTCCCTCCTCTGCAGCCTACTCATCCAAGTCCACTCGCCCCAGTCCACCTACTCCTCTCCTCTCCTCTCCTCTGAGCCTTCCTCCATTGACCAGTCCTCAAGCAGCAGCCCAGCCACTCCTCCAGTCCAGCTAGCTCCAATAAGGCAGTAGCCCAGCCACTCCCACTTGTACACACAGACCTAAATAGCAGTAAAAATAAATCAAGAGAGGTGGCCAATTTCGAGAGGGGAGAAAAAGAACAGAAGCGCGGGGGCAAACGGTGAAATTCAGATAGCCACCAAGGAGAGAAGGTAGAGGCGAAACAAACAGATTGGAGGCGCAGAAAAGAAGAGAAAATTCAAGGGAACACTCCAAGAACAACACACACAAGCAGATTTGGACAGATTTGGAGAGACAGCTCCAAACCACCACATAAGTATAAAAACTTCAAGAGTTCATCGACTTTTATATTTTATTTTTAGATTTATTTTATTTTACTTTTATTTTATTATGTTTTGCATTTTCAAGAATATATACTTGATTGAATTTATTTTTATTATCATGTGTGGCTAAAATATTTTTAGGATTTGTTGTTTGAATTATTTGTGGCCTTTTGGTTATTAATTTAAGTTTAGAAATATTTGTGTTATTTATTGAGCTTGGACCCTACAACAAATCGAGAGATTGAGTTGGGTAATTCGTGTTAGATGTATAACGAGAGTTGGCATTTAATAGACCTATAGACAACAAGATATTAATTTATTAGGAAGAGATTTCAATAAATTGATAGCCTGCCTATAAGATAGCTTCATATCTAGTTAAATGTTTAGGAAAGGCTTTGCATGTCGAGAGCTCCCAAATTTAATTTTAAATGATTTAATTAGTGACATTTAGTTGCATTTTGAGAGAGGGTAGCTAAAATATTAGGACATCTTGGGCTAAATATAAATTAGACAATTAACTAAAGAAGAACAAATAAGGATAACGACAAGTCCTATTCTTAAATCTTGTTTTTCTCCGAATTTCATTTGCGATGTTGCGATTGATTGTGATGCTTGCTATTGCTTCCCAATTTTTTTGCGTCTCATTTATTTTCTTTTTATTTAATTTGTTTAAAATGATTTCTTGAACAACGTGTAAACCAAATTGATTAGGTGTCTAGATTCAATTCTCGTGGGATTGATATCCATTCTTTACTACAAGTACGACCCGTATACTTGCGGTTTTGAACGTAAAACTAGTTGTTTGTTTTGCGAGCCATCAACACTACATAGTAAAATAGAAAAGGTTGGAAATGTTAATTTATGCCCTTGCAGCCAATCTGTTAGTTGTAAACACAATGATTTTAATCAATAAAAATGCATTCTTTATCTTTGTGTATTTTGTCAATTATTTAATATAATTAATCATAAAGATAAAATCCCTAGAATAATTACTGTGCAGTTGAAAATTATAATGATATTATAATTGTGAGATTCAATTTTTAATTTTGTATTATTCCTAAAATGTTCCTAGTCGTAGTTTCATTAAGATAGGGTATTGATGAAACAGTTAGACTAGTACACGTTATATTTTTTTCTTAGGAAAAAAGTAATTAATATCATGAATTAAAGTGTGGAGACACTTAAACAAATATGTGAGTGCATATTAAAGAATAAGTTCAATAAACTAACCTGATCTTGAGGATCTCAAATGAAATATTACTTTTGTGCCTGTGGATCCCCTCAAGCATGATGGTTGTATGATTAATCCTTGTATTTGAGATTACCAAAGTCATCTTATATAGGAATTACTATGTTTTGATGCTATTTATGATCTACTTTATAAAGTAGGTCAATCGGTAGTACTTGGATATAGTATGAATTATATGGAGATAATTATGTGAATCAATATATGATTCATCATTATAAAGTAATTATAGAGAATGTTATACTATTCTTGATTAGTGATGATTTGAAAATTCTCTAGTTACAGTGAATTAAAATTTGAAAAAGGAATTTTCAAATATCAATTATAAATAATTTACTAATTAGTAAGAATAGACATGATTGAATTTTACAGAATAGACACTAATTCTGTACTCTAAATCCAATTGGAATATTGTATGACGAAAGGATCAAATTATACATTATAATCATGCATGGACATGTTCGTCAGACCACTTTGAGATTCCTAATATTTAGGTAGTCATGATATGTTACTAGATGTCAGTCTTGATCTATGATCATAAATTGTTTAATTGGAGAATTAAAGATAAATTAAAAGTTCTAATTTATCTAATTTTAATTGTGAATTATAATTATAATTTATGATCATTGCCAATTTATTAAGAACCTAATGGGTCACACATATAGGTTTCTTAGAAGAGAATAAAAATTAATTAAGTTAAACTTAATTGTAAAGTTAAGATATTTGATTCAGTTAAAATTAAATTATGATTATAATTAGAGATAGACTTTAATTATGATTTGTATTTAATTTTAATTTTAAAATTAGGAAAAATATAATTTTTCGCTATATATAAGGACGACAATCCTAAGGTTGCTAGTATAACTCTGCCTCTTCTAAAAAGATTTTGAGTTCTCTTCAAATTGCTTGTGGATACCATTAGAGGCTGAACACGTAAACGGTTGTGGTTTAGATACAAGAATTCGTTGCGATAGCAAATCCTTTATTCAGGCGTGTTTGTAACTTTATTTTTCAGTTCAAGTTAAATTTTGTTAAATTGATCATGCCAAGAAAACCTTAATTTTTTCGGTGTGATATCGATTTGATTGGTATGGGTTTCCCAATAATAGTATTACAGCAAGGATTTTAACATGTTTAGCTTGATTAAATTGTTTAATTATTATTGATTTGATGAAAAGTATACCAGGGTTGCATATAATACGTTGTAAAAATTAACTAGAAAATTGTTTTATGTAACCTGCATATATGTTTCTTTATTTCTAAAAAATAAGGAGCTTAATTAAGGTACATCTCAAGAACTTGTTTCTTACGTATTGTAAATCTAGATATCAGTTTTGCGTTTGATTGTTTCTACAAACAAAAATTAATGTTTAAAGGGTTTAATCTTTGACTGATTAAAGAATATGTGTTTATTCAGGAAACATCTATGTGTGAATCTTGGTTGATTATTTCTTGTTTATATGTTCAGATGATTTAAGCCATATAAAAAAATCTTGATTTGTATCTGCCTCCTTTTTTTTTTCTTTTTCGAATGACTTGAATATGGAAACCTCTATTTTGGTTCTTGTTTTTTGAATCTCTGTGTTTCACTCTTGGTTCTTGAATCTACCTTCCTGGATGAGTGGCATGTGAACCTATTGGACATTGAAGATCAAAAGAAGGGACACCAGAGGCAAGAGTGTTGTTGGCGTTTGCTCACCGCCTGGCGGCATAGACGCTGCTTGGCGGTGATGCTTGAGGCATGAAGACTGTGATTTGTCATGTAGTTATTTGGTAGTTTCGGCATTTGATACTGAAACCAGAAAGAAGAGAGACAAAAAAAAGCACAGAATAATTAAACAAAAAAATGTTGCAGAGGATCGGAGAAGAAGGGAGCACACGCCTGCTATACCTAAAATGCATCCCTAAAGCTGTAATATAATAAGTCCTTATGAATGTTCATGTGCGGACTTTATTAAGGAGGACCATCCTTAGTGTTAGGAAATTGGAAAGCCATCGAATTGCGCAGCGGAAGCAAAAGAAACACAAAGACAATTTTGATGTTCTTCAATTTTTCGTAAAGACAAGATCTCGATATTTGAAAATAAGATTAAATCAAAAAAGCAATAAAGCATTAATCTAAATTCATATCTTATTTTTGAAACTTGATCGATATCTTCCTTTTCTTGTATCCATCATAGAAGAATTATTTAAATCACACATGTGTCTGACCTCTAGCCGTATTCACAGGTTTACAGAAGAGAACTCAAAACTATTTTGAGAGGAAGTAAAGTCATGCTAGCAACCCTAGGGTTGCCTCCTTATATAGTGGAAAAATCATATTTTTCTTAATATTACAATTAAACATAAATTATAATTAAAGTTTAATTATAATTTTGATTTAATTTTAATTTAATAAAATATCTTATATTTGAACTTAAAGTTTCTTAAACTTTACAATTAAATCCAACTTAATTAAATTTTGCTCTCTTCTAATAAACCTATATGTGTGACTCATTAGGTTCCTAATATGTTGGCAATGATCATAAAATATAATTATAATTTATAACTAGAATTAGATAAATTAAAACTCCTTTTAATTTTTCTTCAATTTCCAATTAAAAATTTTATGATTATAGATCAAGATTGACGTCTAGCAATATGTCATGACCACCCAAATATTAGGAATGTCAAGGTGGTTTTGACTTAACATGCCCGTGAATGATTTTCCACATAATTCAATCCTTTCGTCAGGTAATGTTTTGATTAGACATAGAGTATGAAATTAGTATCTTCTCTATTTGAGTCTAATCATATTAGTTCTCCACTATTAGTAATTGATGTTATTAATGACATTTGAAAACTCTTTTCAAAGTGTCACTCCACCTTGGCCAAAGATTTCATAAATTCAATACTAATCGAGAACAACAGAATATTCTCCCTAATTACTTTAGAGTGACGAATTCTATATTGATCACTTAACTACCTCTACATAGTTCATGCTACATCCAATGACTACCAAGTGAACTATCTATGATTAGAATAGGTCGAAAGTAGTATCAAAAGATAACAATTCCTGTACAAGATAACCTTGGTGATCTCAAGTCTAAGGATCACTTATACAATCATCACAATGAGTATTTCCATAAACACTCAAGTAATGTTCCATATGGAATTCTCACATCGGGTCAGTTCAGTGAACTTGTTTTCTAATAAGCACCCACACGTTTGTTCAAGTATCTTTATACTTTAGTTTATGAGATCAACTACTTCCTTCATAAGGAAAAATATAACATGTGCTAGTCATTCACTTTATTAATGCCCAGTCTTAATAAAGCAACGACTAGGAACAATTTAGGAAAAATATTTAATTTTAACATGAATCTCATAATTATGATCTCCATTATAATTCACGTGTAAAACATATTTATCCCATGGATTTTATCTTGTATATCAGTTTATTAAACAATTATGTACAAGATAAATAATGCCTTTAATAAATATGTCATAATTCTACAACCAACCGATTGGCTGCAGGGCATAAACCAACACTTAGCACATAAGATCTTAACACAGGTTATTTCTTGCCTATAGTTCAAAGGGAAATTCAAGAGTTTGCATGAAAGTACAACATCTTTTAAGTATTATCAAATATACATCATTTAACTATTACTAACTATATCACGAGATCATATTGTCCAATAGCGAATGGATATCCTTGGAGTAACAATAGAGGCTATCGTAGATATTGACTACCTTATGAATTAACAATAAATTGAAAAATGTAAAGCACAATGAAATTTGTCAAAATTTCAATAAGTCAAGGGATCTAGACGTCACAGGCCTCTCAGTTCGCTAAAAATTATTCAAAATTTTTTAGTGGAAATGGATCCATAATTTGAAAAGCCTATATTCATTTTTTTTTGAAGTTTTGATAATGAAAGAGAGTTAAGACTCTACAGACCTATCAAATTCATTAAGTTATCTTCAAATTTTGTAAAAGAAAAAGAGTTAAAACTTTTTAGTTCTATAAAATTAATTTTAATTTTCTTTCAAATTTTGATAAGGTAAATGAACTAGATTCCATAGGTCTCCCAAGTTTATTAAATCATATTATGAATTTATTAATATAACAGAGTTATAGGGCTATCAAACTCTGTTTAATTGTCTTTTGAATTTTGAAAATAAAATATAATTAGAAGCTGTAGGCCTATCAATTTTTTTAAAATTTTGTTTCAAAGTTTTCTAAGGTAATGGAGACAAACTCCACTGGTTTATCAAATTCTTTTAAATTTTGTTTCTAATTTTATTAAGGAAATGAAATTAAACTCCATAAGTCTATCAAATTCTCATTACTTTTGTTTTTGAATCTAGTTAAGGTAAAAGAGATAGACCGTGCAAGTTTTTCTAAGGGTTCGAATATGCTTAGCAAGTAACCATTCAACTATAATATAAAAAGGTAGACCGGAAAAAAATTTATATAGTAAAAATAAAAACTTCATAAGGAAACACACCTAAACACCTCAACCCATACATCTACACCCTATATATGAAGAAAAAAAAAAGGAAATAAGGTGCCTAAAACGAGCGAGTTGTTCGCTTATAAGAGGTAGTGTATACATCATCATGGTTAGGAGACTTCTCAACTGTAGGATCAATGACCTTAGCATCACCATTAACATTGTAAAACCCATAAAATTCCTTAGTCTAAGTTGGTTTCAGTTTAGGAGAAGTGTTAACAATGTCCATATTTTTAAAAGATAGAATCAGATATATCTTACATGCCAACATCTTTTAGCCCTCAAACCTTACCGTTATTGCATTAATGAAGTGGTCATTATTCCAATGCTCGAAAGATTTGGAACTATGATAGAGATGAATGATGTCAAAACTTGAAGTCATGAGAAGATGATATTAACCTTTGAAATGATCAATTTGAGCTTATAAAATATAGTTTAACCTTTGAAATGATCAAGTTAAGCCTATAAAATATAGTATTTTAGGGGGAAAAGGGTAGGTTAAATTAACGAGTTCTTAAGATAGGAACTTTAGGGTTACTCTCTTCCTATCTCATTGGTAAACCTCTTATATAATTCCATCCGAACAACCCTTGAAAGCCATAGGCCTATGTCGTTGACAATAAATAAACTTGTCTTTCCCATCATGCAACTCTTTAAAAATCATCAATAATCAACACTTAATTCTAACCCTCAGCTTAAACCATCAGTCTAAGTTCCTACAAGCCTGCATTATTGCATGAACTTGAACAACTCAGGGCTAGGATATCTCCAAAATATGATAAGCAATGATTATTGCCAACAAACATTGTCTACAAAATTAAAATTGATTGGTCCAACATGGTTTATTTAGAATCGATTGGTCAACCAATTCAATTTTTTAAAATAATTGATGAACTTAAAAACCAGTCATTTTTATTTAACTAGCCAATTTAATTTTTTATTAATCAACTAGTATAACAAGTAGAAGTTCGGTTTAATTGTTCTTCTTCTTACCCTTATTCTCATGCCTTATCTTACCCACGTTCTCATGCCTTATCTATCTCTTCACCATCCACCATTAATTTCATGCATTCTCTCTTGAGTTTCCTTCTCACACACTGCCTATTCTCCACCACTAACTATATTAATGTTAGTAACAAATTATTTGTGCTAACATTGTCTCCTTTGTCTAGTGATTTTACTCCATGCCATCATCTTTGCTTTTCTATAAATTTCCTTCCTTTAGTTGTTCTGCCATTGACCTCGAGTTTTTAGTAGATTTGAAGCTTGACTTCCTACCACCCTTAGATCTAATTTTTGATAATCAAACTTGCACTTCCTCCCTTTAGTTTTTGGTAGATTAAAATTAAACTTACTAGTTCTCTAGTTATCCAATTTGCTCTCGCTTGTAACTGTGACCATAACCTCCTCCTGTAATTGCCCTTTTTGTATTTTTCTCTAGTGAATTTTTTGTCAGATTTTCCTAGGTTGGATCCACCTATGAAGAATGTTATAGAACTTTAGCAAACATTCCCATGCCATTGGCCTGCCTATATTGTGCAACATCTTTCCAATTAGATTAAATAAGTAGTAAATTTCTAATAAAGAGGAAAAATAACAAATAAATAAATAAATAAATCAGCATTACATTTGTACATGTTCATATGTGCTAAAATAATGATTGATATAGTAAAGATAGACAACTTATTGAAAAGTTATTCTTAGCTCATTGGCCAATCTTTCTTTTACAGCTTAGTTAGGATACTAATTGTCCTTGTAGGAGTTATGAAGTGTTTGAATAGGAAAACAACCATAATAACATCTATTATTAACTTAAAAACTAGAATAGAAAATAAACTAAAACAACTTTTTATGGCATAGTGGCATAGTGAAGCAAGAGCCTAAACTAACATTCATTTATCAATTTGTTTCCAAAAATAACAGACCAGACATATAAGATTGGAATTAAAAGAATTAGAATAATGGTGAACCAAGACAATAACCCAAATGATGCATGATAACCATGTTGAAAAAAATAAAAACTCTCAAAGATTTGTACACTCACACATAAGGAAGAACTCTCACTCACACAAATAATGGAAGAAGAGGAATCTTATAATAAAATTCTTATTCTTGACTCATTTGCATAAAATGAAATATTATATGGCTATTTATAGTGTTAAATGGAGAATTCTAGACTAGCCAACTTAAAAGCCACTTAATGCTAGAATACAAAGAGGGAAAAATCTTTCAATGACATACATAAATTTTCATAGTAGCCAAAAACTAACAAATTTGTATTTATTCGATCATAATTTTCTCTACGTAACTCTAAATGACATAAAGCTTGATTCATGTGAATTTAGACACATGGAGCTTTAAAATGAATAATAAATTGCCTTAATTAGTTGAGTTTTCATCATTCAAATGCTCCATTAAAATTGTTTTAGAATTATAAAAGTCATGGTTATTTCTAGCACCCCCTTTAAACTTGACTTTTGTATAACTTTAAGTATCATCCTTAATTTTTGAAAAACATCATATTTGAGAGCTTTCATAAAAATGTTAGCTACTTGATCAATGGACTTCATAAAACTCCAAGTTATTCTCCTTCTTAGAATTGTATGCTCGAATAAAATGAAACTTTGTATCGATATGCTTGCTCCTATTATAGCACACTAGATTCTTTGCTAAATCTTGAACGGATTTATTATCAATCATGATCTTTATAGCTTCAATTTTCTCTAAATTAAGTTATTTCAATAACCTTCTCAGCCAAATAGCATGATAAGCACAAGAAATGACTGCTACATACTCCGATTCAAACTTAGAGAGTGTGACTATAGGTTATTTCTTTAAACACTAAGAGATTTCATTATGTCTCAAAAATAAAACAAGCCCACTTGTATTTTTTCTATCATCAAAATCTCCAGAAACAAATACTATCATAAAACCCAATTAAAATAAAGTTTTGAAAAGATGAATAAAATATTCCATAATTTATTGTATCTTTGAAATATTGAAGAATTCTCTTGGCAGCCTTCAAGTAAACTTCAAAAAGTGTCTTCATAAATTAACTAACAAGTCCAACTGCAAATAAAATATCCAATCTTATACATGTCAAGTATCTCAAACTTTATATAAGACTTCTAAACAAAGTTGGATCTAGACCCTCTTATCCATGAAACTTAGTTAGCTTAATTCCACATTCCAAAGGAGTGTTAACTGATTTACTATCTAACATCTTAAAATTTTCAAATACCTCATTTGCTTAGCCTTCTTAAGTGATAACAATTCCATCCTCCATTTGCTTTAATTTAATTCCCAAGTAGTAATACATCAACCCCATGTCACTTATCTCAAACTCTTGGGTCATGGAATCTTTGAACTCTTCAAACATCTTTAGATTGTAGCTTGTGAAGATCAAATCACCTACATAGATATAGACGAATAAAAAATCATCTTTATCCTTTTTAACATAAAGAGCATACTCATATAAACATCTAGTAAAGCCATTTTCTTAAAAATAATTGTCGAGTCAGCTATTCTAAGCTCTTGGTGCTTGTTTAAGTCTATACAATGCCTCCTTTAACTTTAAAATTTTATCTTATTGGCCTTTTAACTACATATCTCATTGATTGCTTAATACATATTTCTTCCTCTAAATACCCATTGAGAAAAGTAGACTTGACATCCAATTGATGAATCTTCCAATGATTTTGAGCAGAAGCACACAATAATGAACAATTTGTTTCTAAGCAAGCAACAAGGACAAATACCTATTGTATCCAAAATATACCTTAGAAGTATGATAGCATGTCTAAGGTGCATTGGGAAGTGAACATAAACAATAAATTAACATAAAGGTATCTAATGAAAAGGATTTGGGTAAATGGTAATCTGTTTATTTTGGCATGAACATACCTGAGTAATTTGGCTATATCTTGGCATGTATAGCTTAAATTTGGATAATTATAATTGTGAATTAATATAGAGACATAGAGTTAAAACTTTCATAAAGGAACATAAATTTTATTGTACCTCTAAGGTCTTCAAATTCTGGATTGAAGTTTTGATATGGCTACTAAGCCTTGTTTTCGAGCAACCTATGGTATTTTGGGTATAATTCCTGAAATAATTAACCAAATTGCATGAATTTTATGACATTAGAAAATTTAGAAATAGGGGAATTAAATCCCTTAATAAGATTGTAGGCTAATATGGGAAGTAAAGGAAGAAGAAGGATCAATATGCAATTTTTCAAAAAGGGACATATGGACCAATTAGATTAAGGCATATGTGGACTAATTGGATTAAGGCATGTGTGACTAATAATAACAAAGCATGTGTGTGGGTATTGAAAATTCTGGAATGGGGATATGGAGAGGGGGTTCATAATATTCTAATTTAATATTTTCTCCTCTCCATTTCATCTTCTTCATCCCATCATTTTTCATGTAAGAATCTGTGGAAATCAAGGTGGTGAATTAAGCAAAGCTAAAAAGGAAGGGAACGAAAGGCAATAGACGACCCAATTTGTCAATTTTCAGGTTTGGGACTTCACTTGGTTTATGTGGACTTGTTATGGGATGGTTATTTGGTGTTATTTTGGATAGAATTGGTTGAATATGATAAAAGCGTATTGTGTAATGAAAATTCTGTCCAGGATTTATTTGAGTCAGTCATATTTTTTAAGGCATAAAGAATCCTATAGATCCCAAAATTGAGTGATTCTAGGTGAATATAAAACCTAAGACATAGGGGTAAATATCTCTAGAAGGGACTTTAATTTAATTTTGACTCTATGACCTTGAAATTAAGGTCAAAATAGGCGACCTGATACTGTCCCTGTTTTGGAACAGCTTGTGATATTTTGTTTATATCTTATGATTTAAAATTCCAAATGGTCTGATTGTTGATGTTATTGAAACTAAATACAGAGGGAAAAATATGTCTAGAAGACCTTAAAACCCAATTCTCACTTTTTCTATATGAATATTAAGGAATAAGTAATGGTATGAATGAAAAGAGAGTCTGCCACAACCATAGTAGTGTTTTCCATTACATGTACAATAATAGGTAACTAAAAATGCATTTCCAAAGTACTTTTTCTTCTACTGGATGGCCTTAGTCCTTGCAGATATTCCTTGTACATCACTTTTATGATTTGGACCTACACAAATTAACATATGTGCTAAGCTTGAAAGCTTAGTGGGGAAACACTTAGTTTGGATGACCACTCATATCAGTCATCCGCCAAGTATATACATTCATGAACATCAAAGGAACTTGTATGTTTTATTTTGGGTTACCATGTAAATGAATATAAAAATATGTTTTACTGCTATTAAAAGACAATTGGGGAGTTTTGTAATGTACTTATGTATTGGTTGACTTCTGTGTGGATGATCTTATGTGTGGATGGTTGTAGGTTCCATACAAGGGGTGTTACATCTATTCATAGTCAATGCCTTGCTTTTGCTTATATCCTTTGACAATAAGCCTTACTTTTTATCTATCCACTTCACCTTTGATGTTCTTCTTGATCTTGTATACCCAATTGACAACAATCGTTTGATGACCTTGTAGAAGAGAAGCAAGTAACTATGTGTCATTTCTTTTGATAGCTGGAATTTCTTCATCCATTGCATACATCCCCTTTTTGTTCTTGCTAACATCTTCATAATTTAAAGGCTCAGTGTATACGAGTAAGCAAAATAAGTTATGATTATCATAAAATTCACCAAGTCTTTGATATTCTTGAGGTTCCATGCTTGTTGGGTGAGTATGTGGATGATGATGGCTGAGATGATGGGATTGGTGAGATTGGTGGAGAGGAATCATTTTCGACTTCTTGAACAACCTCCTTTTCTTCTTCATCTTCAAAATATGAAAAAAAAATCATAAGATCCCTCAATTTGATAACTCCAATCCCAAGACGATTTTTCATAAAATTAAATATCTCTACTAATAATAATCTTTTCTTTGCTTGGATTAAACAACTTATAACCTTTTGGGTTATCGTCATAATCAATGAAAATAAATTTCTTACTTCGATCATCAAGTTTAGAACTTGTTGCTCAGGAATATGCATATATGCATTAGATCTAAACACTCTCAAGGGAGATACAAAAGGCTTTATTCCACTCCATGCTTCTTGTGGAATGACATTTTTCAAGCTCTTTGTAGGACTACGATTTGAGAGATAAATTGCACATGTAACTACTTCAGCCCAAAACTCCTTAGACATTATCTTACTTTTCAATATTGTTCTTGCCATATTTAGGATTGTTTGATTCTTTCTTTCCACTACTATATTTTGTTACAGAGACCTAGGCACTGTAAGAGGATGGTGAATTCCATATAATTCACAAAAGCTCTTAAACTCGTTAGAAGTAAATTCTCCAACTCTATTAATTTATAATGTTTTAAACTTAAAACCACTTCCTTTTTCAACCAAAGCTTTAAAATTTTTAAATGCATCAAATGTTTCAGACATGTACTTCAAAAATTTCACCCATATCTTTATACTATAATCATCCATAAAGAGAATAAAACAAGAACTTTACCAAAAACTAGAGGATTGATAGGACTACAAACATCTACATAAACAAGTTGGAGTGGGTTAGTAGCTTTCAAGATTGATTGATTTGGAAAGTTTGTCCTCGAATGTTTTCTAAGTAAGCATGCCTCACATAGTTGGTTAGGATGGTCTATACTTGAAATTCCTCTTATCATCTTCTTCTCCCCTAAAGCTTTTAGTGCATTAAAATTCAAATTGCTATACCTCATATGCCATATCTATGTAGGATCACTAACACTAGTCTTCAAACACATGGCTTCCACAGTGTGCAAATTCAATAAAAACATCTTGTTGTTAGTCATAGTCACCTTGGTAAGAAGATTAGCATCACGATCTTTAAGCTAAAGAGTATGACCTTCCGTATGAATTTTACAACCATTAACCAAAAGTTGACCAATACTTAAAATATTATTTTTTAATTTTGGAATAAAGTAAACATCAGGGAGAAGCTTATGACTACTTACTTTTGTTCCCAAAAAAATCACACCTTTGCCTTCAGTTTCTATTGTTTTATTATCAACAAAATGTATAGTTCATGTCACTTTAGTATTTAATTCAAAAAAATTTCTGTTATCACTTATCTTATAATTACTAGCCATATTATCAAGATACCATGGGCCCCTTTCACTTTTTGGTTCATCCTTTACTATAAATAGTAAAGTTTCCTCTGTTGTATCTTCATTGACTTTTACAATTTTTTCTTTATCTACATTTTTAGAAAAAAAATCCTAAGAGTATTGACTATGCTTACCACATGAATAACATTCAACTTGGGCTTTGTCACTTTTCTTTATATTATTTTTCCAAAAATTGCCTCTTCCTTTTCCTTTTCCTCTTCCTTGAAAATTTTGAGTTTAATTGTCATGAGAAGATTCTTATTCACCTTTTCCTCTCCCTTGGCTCCATTTATGTCCATGACTTCATCTATGACCAGGTCTATATCCACATCCATAACCACATCCACTTACACTTTGCTCTATGTGATTGTTTTTAAACTTTAGGGATAATTTTTCTTGTAAGGCATGTTCTATTAATATCTCATTCTTGTAGCGATTTAGTCTTTCCTCATGAGCTAATAAAGATTCACTTAGTTCATCTATGGACATATTACTCATATCTTTAGACTCTTCAACAGCCACCACTACATAATTAAACTTTGAGTTGAGAGAGCATAAAAGCTTTTCTACAATTTGAACATCTTGCATGGTCTCACTAAGTTTCTTCATATGATTCGCCACTTCTAGAACTTTTATGAAATATTCTGAAATGGATTCTCCATCTTTCATTAAAAGTGTCTCAAACTTAGCCTTTAGAGTTTGAAGTCATACATTCTTCACTTTGTCAACCCCAATCACCGAAATTTGTAGAGTTTCCCATGCCTTCTTTAACATAGTCTTATTCACTATTTTCTCGAATATTTCTTCAACCAATCCTTAATGAAAGATGTTGAGTGCACTTTGATCTTTCTTCCTTTACCTCTCTAAGGCATCTTATTTGGTTTGAGTCAAACTTACCTCATCTTGAGGTTCCACATACCCTTTGTGTATTATCTCCCTTACGCCTTGTGAACCAAGAATGGCCTCTATCCTAGGTGCCCAATTCTCATCTCATAGATGAGTTTAATAAGATTTGGGTAGTGAAAAGACAAGGAGGCTCCTTTTATTATTATGATTGGCTATGATACCACTTTTTTTGTGTGGAAAAAATGAAAACTCTCAAAGATTTGTACACTCACACACAAGGAAGAACTCTCACTTACACAAATAATGGAGAGAAATGGAATCTTGTAATAGAATTCTTATTCTTGACTCACTTGAAAATGAAACATTACATGGGTATTTATAGTGTCAAATGGAGAATTATAAACTAGCCAATTTAAAAGCTACTTAATGATAGAATACAAAGAGGGACAATCTTTTAATGACACAAATAAATTTTCATAACAGTCAAAAATTGACCAATCTATCTCTATTCCATCATAATTCTCTCTAGGTAACTCTAAATGATATAGAGTATGATTCATTTTAATCTAGACACATAGAGCTTTTTAAAAAAACCTTAATTGGTTGAGTTTGGCCATTTAGTTGCTCCATTAAAATTGCTATAGAATTCTAAAAGTTATGGTTATTTCTAACAAAATGACGTAATCATATGTTAACCTATATGACTACCAAATTTTTAGCTCTATTTGATCACACTTGCTTTTATTTATTCCAAAATAATTAGTTAAGGTATGAGGCATTTGTAAAATCATTCAAATTTTCCATCTTGGAGAAGTTATCATCCTTTTTCCTTTAGCTTCAGCTTGTTTGTTTTCGTTTTTGTTGTTCTTATTTATTCCTTAATCAATCACTTCTAAAATTGTCTAGATAATTTAACATTAATTAACTTAGTATTATGTTCAGATTCTTAGGGAGAACGATACTTAGGGTTTACTCTGTTTTATACTACTTATTGACAAGATGCGCTTGCCTTAAGTTAGTCTCATATTAAATTGATTTTTAGGCCATAACAGCGACCCTACTCTATCCAAGTCCCAATTTTTCTCAACCCTTAAAAGCCAGCTGTGGAATCCCTACTAATCGCTTCCTCAGCTATAGGCCGTGATTTTTACTTCCTTTTCTTGCTGCTTGTGACCAAAGTAAAATGCCTATTACTCGGCAAAGTCTTTCTATTTTTCCTTGCAGTCAAGAGAGTAAAAGTGTCGAGTGAATGTTCCACAAGGTGACTTTTCTTCCGCAGCTTTTCACCCTTTATTTTAAGTAATTAGGATAGATGTTTATATGTACTTAATGATACAGTTTAGACATTTCTTTTAGGATGTTAAAAAAAAGTCACATTTCAAACGCGATAAATAAGGAAATGAAAATAGGAAATTTCACATTTCACATGATGAAAAAAAAAAGAGAGTACGGATTCAACTTAATACAACTATGCTTCGTGTCTCCTAAAGTTTCTCCATCTATATAAGTAGATAAAAAAAAGTGTTTAGATCTGCATTATATATGTATTTTGAATTTTTTCTCAAGGATAATTATATTATATGCTTTTATTTTCAGACAATGTTATTAAACAAGTTAGAATGACTTGCGATAAGAATTTAATATCAAATGGTAATTCAACCAAAATCAAAACGTATAATCTTATTTGATAATTCTTGGAACCTTAAATTATTTCAAAACCCCATAAAAGCTGATGATTTTTAGTGTCAAGTCAAAAAGAACAAAACTCCAAAACTTGTTTGGTGCCACGTTAACATAGTTTGACCACTGAATTATCAAGCGTTGGAAAAATCTGATGGTTCGAGCTTTGCCCAATCTACCATTCTTACTATCAATACGTGTTTTTAAGTAAATTTATAATGGTTATTTTTTATTGATTCTCAATAAATTGTTGGTAAAATCACTTTCACAAATTAAAGAAAGAATTACGAATTTAATAGACCTAGCAATGCGTAGAAATCAGAGCACTAGGGGGAGAGAAATCATAATGTGCTGAACTTTTGAGATGAGGTGCTGAAGAGAAATCATAATGTCCAAACTGCGGAAGACAAGTGAGTTACACGTCATCAATTGAAGAGGGTATCTCTCAGATTTATTAATAACAGGACCTCAAATTCACATATTTTATAATGTATTTTTTCAAAAAAATTTTAATGGATATACATACAAAATTTTGAGTTTGTATAATAATTTGTAAATTATTTATAAAAAATGATAATTTAAAATCAAATCATGTACTCAATTTAAATAATTGTTTAGATTCAAATTCTTATAACTTAAGAAGAAACTTAGACTAAGATTTTTAGTGTTTGAGACTTTGAAGAGAGTTTTTGCCAACCGTTTTAACTACTTCTAAAGGGAAACGATGAGACTTCTTGTTCTATCCAACTGGTTCGACAGTCTTTCTTATATTTTAAAACGTGAAGAGGTCTTATATTTGAGTTTCTTTTGTCAATAAATTTATTTTAAAACAGCTAATTAACGAGGGTTGGTGAACTAGTGTGATCTTTTGACCTCAGAGGAACGTGTGTCACACCTCATTGTCTTCTGGCAAAAGAACAGTGTCAGGATAAAGAGGAATTACTATTCATCTTTCGTCTACCTTACACAGAACTATAAATAGAGGCTCTAGCTTAAACTTCAAGCACATACCACTGGACTAGAAGCACTTCAGGTGATGCTTTCTTTTTAATTCCTTCAATCGATCCCATGGAAAGCACACACACATCTCCTCATCAACACATCTTAAAGCAGTGTTAGGAGGCAGTTTGTGCATGCACGCTTAACTTTGCATAAATTGTGGTGATAATTTCTTGTAAGTGCATAACAATTTATATCTTATTTACTAATCAGGGTATACAGGAACTTCTCATTAGCAAGCGATCGATTTGTCAAGACCTGAATCGTGGGACAGCATAAGATTCATATGGCGAGCAAAACCACAAAGGGGTATTTGGTTCTGTTAATGATTATCATCATCATATTTAGCACTATGGCAGAGGACATCCCAAGTGGAAGGAAGAAGTTTGACAGGGGCCATCTTTTAGGAGAACTAGGCTATTCTAAGTCCAAATTGCCTTATTTTAGGCGCCTTAGGAGGGCACCTTCAGGACCAAATAGCGATATGCCCCATCACAGATAGAGAAGTCATAATAAAGTAGAAGAACATATTTATAAATGATTGAACACTAGGAGGAAAGCTTGCTTCAATTCCCATTTCTCTCTGTCTCCTCTCAAGTTTTTCTTGCTTAGCTATGACTGTTTTTGGTTCTCTCTCTATAGTTAATGAATTTCTCACTCCATTCTTGAGAGCTTCAATGTCCAACTTTAGATGGGTGCTTCTTGTTCGAATTTTAAAGATTGAATTATGTTTCTCTAAGCGTGTATTTATTGTGGTTGAAGTCTTTATTCTGTAACAGAGTGAAATCTTTCCTAATTGTCTGTTTCTTTAGATATACCTGATAAATTCTTTTATATGATTTAATTCATTACGTAGCATTATTCTTGTCTTTTAATGTGTGGCGAAAAAGGGCTGAAAAGGAAGTAAAACATTTACCAAATCTAAATCCTTTTCTAGATAATCATCATCTTTCCGTCGATATTCATCTTTTAGATTCATAATACCTTGATAACCATAAATTTCGTCAAGAATCAAGATTGTTTAAGAGTATGTGTCGTTGCATACTTATGCTCTGTGGCACTGCTGGGCATAGAAAATTACGGATCTAAAAAAAAAGGTAAATAGAAGCACTGAAAATAAAGATTTTCAACTGCTAAAATCCGTTATTAGTTGAAAATATTCTTTAGAGATGGACAGTTGCTTCATTAGCATTTATATTGGAAGAGTAGATGAAGAAGAATTCAAATTGGAAATTGGAAGTTTTATTAGATATCTTCCAACTGGAATCCCTCTTTTTTAAGATCTAATTCCTACATCACTACGAATTCTAATTAAATTTAGACTTGATACACTTTTTAAGTATTAGGAGAATTTGAGTACTCTCTTTCGGCCGGGACCAAGCCCTTTGGAAATCCTATGAATAGTTTAAAAAATAGTTGAGTTTCATTAGAGTATTAAAGTTGTAGTTTTGAGTGAGGGTGAATCCCTCCACCTCGGCTCTCAAGGCTTTGGGCGGGAGGAGGTGATGAGAGGTATTTAGATGAGGATAAATGATAATTGAAAAAGCAAAATCACCTGAATTATCTCTTGGCATCCAAAAATTGCGCGCTGGAATTTGATGAGTGATGTGGAGCCAAGGAGATGATGGTGCCGTGCTTGAAAGTTGGCCAAACTAGACACTTTCAGTGAATGGAAAAATAGGGTCATCAAATTTAACATGCCTAGAAAAATAAATCTTGCTTATATCTTTATCTAAGCACCTATAGCCAAGATGACGAGGAGAGTAACCACACATTATTTAGAGTGAAAAGAGAATTTGTGAGTATTGTAAGGATGTAGAAGCAGATAAATAACACATCCAAAAATTTTCAAAAATAAGTAATTATGCTACCTCTTAAATAGAATCTAAAATGGAATTTTATTGGAAAGAGATGTAGATGACATTCAATTAATCAGAAAAATTGTTGTTTCAAAGGCAAATTGCCAAAATTTAAAAGGAGCACCATAATGACTCAGTAATGCTAATCCAATATCAACGATATTTCTAATTTTTTGTTTCAGCAATTCTATTTTACTCATGAATACGTGGGCAAGTAATTATATGATAAATTCCTTTTCCCTTTAAATTTATGCAAAGATCTGAACTCTCCACCCTAGTCAGATTGAAACTTTTTAATAGATAAATTAAACTATGTTTCAGCATGAACTTTGAATTGTTTGAAAATGGGTAAAACGTCACTTTCATTACCAATTAGAAAGACCAGGTAAACAGAGAATAATTATCAATAAAGATAATAAACTACTAATGACCAGAACTAGAACAAATAGAAGCCAGGCCCTTGGCATCAGAGTGCATCAATTTTAATGGTTGAGAACTGTGATTATGAGTGACAGACAAAGGAACCCACCTAAACAACAAGATGAACATTTAGACACTGACACTTTTGAAAAGGAATGTGGTAACTGAAACTGGTAAATAATCTAACGAATAGTGTGAAAGTTGGGATGACCAAGTCTAGCATGCCAGTTTTCAAGAGTGACCAAATAAACGACATCCTCTGAATTCTATTGTCCCTGAAGATGGCTGCATAACTTGTAAAGACCCAACTCACTTTTCCATGCAAGAGAATCTTCTCGGTGATCTGATCCTTCACAAGACAAAAATTGGGATGAAATTTAAAAAAGTAGTTATTATAATGACAAAACTTTTAAACAAAAGGTAATGGCATAAGAACATAAAGAACATGGTGTAAGTGTAAGGTCTAGAAGAGAGAGAAGCGATATAACTTGAACCGACATGAGATATAAGAAGTTTTATACCATTACCAATGATTACACCATCCTGATCTTTATATTCATTTGGAATAGTGAGTGAAGACAAGTTTGACATCACATGAAAATTAGTGCCAGTGTTAGGAAACCAAGAAATAGATAAACTTGTAGATGAGGAAGAACTAGCCTCTTGGGATGCTGGCACTAGAGAGAGATGATATTTTAGTTTTTACCTTGAGAAATTTTATTGACCAATATATGGGACAAAGTTCTTATTAAAATGTCTCATACAATCAAAGGCTTTGTGGTTAGATAAACCACAAATTTGAAAGCATCAAATGTTGATTGAGCCATGGAAGTTTGAAAACCACATATACTATGATTTGCACGCCCATGAATATGAAAATTGGTGAAAATTTGAGTTTGAGAATAAGGCGGACTCTGAGTAGGATTGACAGTTGACAGAGTTAATTATGGAGCCTTAAGAAGCAATTCATGTGCGATTAGTTGGTTGTGTAATTCATTGATTGTGACTTGTATCGAACTTTGTTGGAGACTTCCAATAATGCCATTGTAGTTAGCACTTAATTTGAGAAAAAATTTCATTGAATTCATAATCTAAAATTAGTTAACCAGCAAGAGAGAGAATCTACTATTCTAAAACATAATTGTTGTCTTTGGAAAAGTTGTGCAATTCAATATGTAATTGCGTGCATAGGGCATGACTGACCATGCCAATAAGTTATGGATAAACTTCTTTAGTGATAGAGGAAAGAAGCCAGGAAAATGGAATCTGGTCCTTTGCGATCATGTTGCATAGGCCAAATTTGACTCTAATTGATTGGTGGTGGAATTGAGAATTTCTTTTGGTGGAAAAGGTTTAAAACCATTGAAAAAACCATAAAGGTCATAGAAATTTAATAAAGGAATAAACTACAACTTCCGTGAAACATAATTTTTGGAAGTAAGTTTAATTGAAAAGGTTTGATTAATTTGAGAGGGGGCTCTTAGAAAGAACGGTAAATTGGTATTTGAAATAGAATCAGTAGAAGATGAAGAAACAGTTGCAAAGTTGCTCATGTTGTTTTGGCTCTGATACTAAGTCATAGAATGTGAATAAGAAATTGTGATTTCATTGTATTGTGCAGTAGGTTACAATTATATATATATATATATAATAGAAACCGATAGCCAAGATAGGCACGTGATGAGATATACACAAGTATTTCTGGAGAAATATGATGAGATATAAACAATGAATATACTACTACTAATATCTAAACAAACACTAACTAATATACAACTACTTATATCCGAACAAACACTAACTAACTAAGAGTTGTCTTGTAATACACCCCCATAAGTGATGGTGTCAAGGAGCATAACTGAATCTTGGAAACAAATAATGAAAACAAAGATGATGACAATGGTTTAGTTAGGATGTCGGCCAGCTGATCTGCAGAAGACAGAATACTAATTGAAATAGATTTAAAGGCAATTAAATCACGAATAAAATGAAATCAATCTCCACGTGTAGAGTCTATTCATGGAATACTGGGTTTTTAGAGAGCAATACTGCCCGTACATTATCACACCAAATATGAGGTGGTTGCTATAAAGAGAAGCCCAACTCTTCTAATAAGCAAACTAACCATTTGATCTCAACACACACATTAGTAATGGCCTTGAATTCAAATTTAGTAGACGACCTGGCAACAGTTCATTACTTTGCAGATTTCCAAGACAGTAAATTTTTACCCAAGAAAATAAGAAACCCACCAGTAGACCAACAATCATCCGGGCAACCAACCAAATCCACATCACTGAATGTTATCACTTGAGTTAATTCATCACTGGAAATTAAAGAACAAGATGAGATGATACCTTTTAAATATCGCAGTAACCACTTTAAAGCTTGGAGATGAGTAGTAGTTTGCTTATGGAGGAATTGACAGAGCTTATTAACAGAAAAAGAAATTTTTGGTCTAGTAAGAAATAGGTATTTAAGACTACCACACTGCCTGTATTTTGTAGCATCTGCCAAAGAAAGATTAGTCCCTTAAGACCGAGTTAACTGTATGTTAGCTACCATCAGTGTTGAACATGGCTTATAATCATCCATTCCCATCTTAGACAAGATAGTAGAAATGTATCCTTGTTGAGAAAGAAGTAGACCTTGCGAATGTGAATATACTTCGACACCAAGAAAATGATGTAAATCTCCCAAGTCGAGTATTGAGAACTCGTCAGATAATTTAGAAATAATAGAAGAAATAAAAATATCACTACTTCCAGTAATGAAAACATCATCGACATATACTAAAAGAAAACATTGCAAATCATGCATATGATAAACAAAGAGAGATGGATCAACATGAGATGACTGAAAACCTAGAGCACAGATAAATGAGCTAAATTGTTGGTACCACACCCATGGAGTCTGTTTAAGCCCGTACAAAGACTTCTTTAATTTATAAACATAATTAAGAGGCAGTGGATCATCAAATCCCAGCAATTGAACCATGAAAATGTCTTCCACTAGATGTCTATTCAAAAAAACATTACTAGCATCCAATTGTTTGATGCAACAACCCCTTGAAACTACCACAAAGAAGACTGAATGAATTAAAACCAGTTTCACAACTGGGATAAATGTCTATGTAAATCAAGGCCATATTCTTAAGTACACCCACGAGCAACCAATCGTGCTTTGTATTGTTCCACGATATCGTTAGCCTTTCATTTAATTTTGTAAATCCATCTGTAGCCAACAATATTAGTGTTTGGAGGTCATGGTAC
>JAOXYD010000007.1:10679923-10705626 GCA_028565735.1 Pinacopodium congolense
TTGATCTTCAAGCTTCAATTGATCTTTGATCTTCAAGCTCTTGATCACCTAATGCTTGACCTCTTTATTATCTTCAAGATGACTCTTCTACCTTAGGTTCCATCAACCTATCTTATAAACATTTCAAACACTTAAACATTAGTCATATCACTTGGTCTTTATCATTAATGCTTGATCTCTTTATTATCTTCAAGATGGCTCTTCTACCTTAGGTTACATCAACCTATCTTATAAAAATTTCAAACATTTAAACATTAGTAAGAATAATGTTTTGTCATCATCAAAACACATGATTAGAACCACCTTGGTTCAACAAGTTTGCATCACAGTATCCAATAACTTCACATGGTACTATAATTTTATATAAAAGACCATAATCAATAGTATTCTTCACGTACCTTAATATTCACCTTACTGCTTCCATATACTACTTTTTAGGTTTCTGTATATAGTGACTAGTAACTTTAACATCATACGATATATCAGCCCGTGTCAATATGAGATAGATCAGGCTACCAACCAATTGCTTGTACATCATAGCATTCTTTAAGTCTTTTCCTTCCTCTAGACGTAGTCAAGCATTAGGCTTTATCAGCGTCAAGATAGGCTTGAAATATAGCATCTCATACTTCTCCAACAAATCTTGAGCATACTTATATTGACATAAGAAAAGTCCATCCTCAGTTGTCTCAACCTCTAATCCAAAGAAGTGCTTTAACTCTCTAAGCTGCTTCATTTTGAAGCATATTGAAAGATTGTTTTTTTTAATGAATCTCTTACTCATTATCTCTAGTGATGATAAGATCATCCACATAGATAAGGATTATAGCCAATTTTCAATGTTGTACTTTTATGAATAGATTTGAGTTTGGTGGTGTTACCTTGTATCCACTACTTATTAGAAATTCAATAATCTTCCCATACCACGCTCTTGGTGCCTGCTTCAATCCATACAAATCCTTCTTCAGTTTGCAAATATGATCAGGATGAATGCTACTTTCAAAGCCTATAGGTTGTTCCATATAGATGGTTCGATCTAGCTCTCCATGCAAAAATGCATTCTTCACGTCCATTTGCTAAAGCTTCCAACACTTTGCAGTAGCTAAGGCTATGAGAACATGTATTATGGTAATCTTTTCCACTAGACTAAATGTTTCATCATAATTTAGTCCATACTTTTGTGAGAATCCATGAGCCATTAATCGAGTGTTGTACCTTTCAAGCGATCTATTTGGCTTGGTCTTCACCTTATACACCCACTTGTATGAGATAAGTTGAATATTCTTTGGTTTCAGCACTAGCTCCCATATCTCATTTTGTTGTAATATATCTCTTCTTCCATAGCCTTTCTCCATTCTCTACTATGTGATGCCTCCTCGTATGTGATAGACTCTTTTACACCATTGTGCTATATAAGTGCCACATTTGTATACTTCGAGTTTGACTTCCTTTGTCTTGTTGATCTTCGAGGTTGTATGTCAGTTGATCTATTTTCTTCTGGCTCTTTTACCTAACTTGGTCTTTCTTCTTCTATGACTTTATGCACACCTATTTTCTATGGACTTTGTCGCTTCATTGGTGAGCTACTACTTTCTCCTCCAATCTCCTTATTTAAGGTTTAGAGTTTAGGGATGGCTATTGCTTGAGGTGACCAACACAATGATGCTTCATCAAACACTACATTTCTTGACACGTAATACCTCCCTATGTTAGGATCACAATATTTCCAACCTTTTCATTGACTTTCGTAGCCAGCAAAGATGCATCGAATCGCTTTATTGTCAATTTTACTATGATACTCCTCACTCACGAACATATAACATACACAGCCAAAAACTTTGAAATGGTTAACAGTGGGCTTGATCTTCCATAATCTCTTAAAAGGAGAAAAAAACTCCAACTGTACTATTGGCAACCTATTAATCACATGTACTACTATCTTCATATATTCAACCTAAAATCATCATGGTACATTTTTGGCATGTAGCATACTCCGACAAGTCTTACATCATGGTGTTGATTCTTTTTCTTCACTACCCCATTCTGCTGTGGGGTGTAAAAGTTTTAACTTTTTTTGGGGTAAAAAGTACAATTTAAATCAAAACGTTTACATAAATTGTCGGTCAGACCTTAACGTTTGGAAGCATTCAGGGTAAACCCTAACATTTCCTACACGTTAAAAAAAAAAACCCTAACGTTTCTAAAACATTTGAATCAAACCTCAACCCAGTTTTCTATTAATTTCCCCATTAACTGACACATGGCGCAGGGTTTAATTCAAACGTTTTAAAAACGGTAGGTTTCTTTTTGAACAATTTAGAAATGTTAGGGTTTATTCTGAATATTATCAAACGTTAGGATCAGACCAACATACCCATATAAATGTTTGGGTTTAAATTGTATGTTTTGCCTATGTCTGATTAAGACATTGATGTTTTTTAGATTTAAGTGAGTATAACTTGTAATCTTTATTTTTTAGTATTCATTAAATAAATTATCAAAATAAATTATTTTATTTTTATAATTTAACTATTTATTATAAATTTTGTATTTTAAAAATTATAATTATTATTTATATATTAACTATTATACAAATATTTTCTTTATAATTTAATATTTTTTATTTATAATTTAAAATAACATTGTATAATTTCAAAATAAAATAAAATATTACATTAAAAGATTCTCAAATCTCAACATATTTAATTTAAATTATTAAATATACTAATAATTTATAAATTATGTATTTTAAATAAATTACAAATTAATGATCTAAATAAATTACAAACTCTCATGTCATATATATTGCATCAAGTATCCCAAGATTTTTTATTATTAGTTTTATAATAAAATTTTTATCTTTGCTTCAATTTTTTTTTTACTAAATAACCTCAAAAAATAAAGTACAAACATTTATGAAATAGTAATAACTAATCTTGAAAAGAATTTTAACTAATAATTTAAAATACAAAAATATTTTTAAACATAATGAAAAATGATTTAAAAAGTAAATTTTGAATTAAAAAATATTTAATAGTTTTCAAGTTGTCTGAATTAGTAATAACTAATCTTAATAAGAGTTTTAACTAATAATGTAAAAAAATATTTTAAAATTAATGAAAAATAATTTTAAAAGTAAATTTTGAATTAAAAATATTTAATAGTTTTCAAGTTGTCTGAATTAGAAAAAACTTCCATTATTATTACTATTTCACATATGTTTGTATTTTATTTTTTGGAAGTTATGTAATAAAATGAAAAATTTTAAAGTAAAGATGAAAATATTATTATAAAACTAATACTAGAAAAATTTTGAATACTTGATGCAATATTAAATATGATATAACCGTTTGTATTTTATTTAAAATACATAATTTATAAATTATTGGTATATTTAATAATTTAAATTAAATATATTGAGATTTGAGAATCTTTTAATTTAATATTTCATATTATTTTGAAATTATACAATGTTATTTTAAATTATAAATAAACAAAAATTAATTAAATTATAAAGAAAAAACTTATACAATAATTAATATTATAAATAATAATAATAATTTTTAAATTATAAAATTTATAATAAACAGTTAAATTATGAAAATAAAATAATTAATTTTGATAATTTATTTAATGAACATTAAAAAATAAAGATTACAAGTTATATTCACTTAAATCTAGGAAACATCCATGTCTTAATTATACATAAGTAAAACGTACAATTTAAACCCAAATGTTTCTATGGATATATCGGTCAGACCTTAACGTTTAACAGCATTTAGAATAAACCTTAAAGTTTCTAAAATGTTTTAAAAGAACTCTAACGTTTCTAAAACGTTTGAATCAAATCCTGGGCCACGTGTCAATTAACAGGGAAATTAACAGAAAAATGAGTCGGGGTTTGATTCAAACGTTTTAGAAACGTTAGGGTTCTTTTTTAACGTTTTGAAAACGTTAGGATTTACCCTGAACGCTGCCAAATGTTAGGGTCTAACTAACACATCTATACAAACGTTTGGGTTTAAATTACACTTTTTGCCTTAAAATGAATCAAAATAAGCTAATTCCGAAAAAACGTTTGAATCACCATTCAACCTTTTTCCAAAAAAATCTTTGAATCTTTGGTTATTATTTTCTTTTTCAGTCCAGAAACCCCACTAATCCCATAAATATTTTCTTAAGAGATAGGCATATTGAGTTTTCTGGAAACTTAAACAACAAAACTCAGGCAATATAAATCTTCTGGAAAATTTCCAGAACTTCAGGCATCATCTAACTTATTTAGTCAT
The DNA here is from genome assembly GCA_028565735.1 of Pinacopodium congolense. NCBI lineage: Eukaryota > Viridiplantae > Streptophyta > Magnoliopsida > Malpighiales > Erythroxylaceae > Pinacopodium > Pinacopodium congolense. The sequence continues at coordinate 10,684,213 of JAOXYD010000007.1, forward strand.
TCGAGAGTTATTTTCCATAAAAACAAAATCGTGGAGAAATAGAAACATGCATGGAATTCTTCCAAACATTTATAATGGGTAGAAAAACAAGAATATCTTACAAGACAACTATTACGAGAAAGCCATAAACATAATATATGAAAATACATTTAAAAAACATATTTCAAAAATCAAAATATCGTTCAAACATTTCTCAAACAGCATAGTATGCAACCCTTGCGTGTAACATATCAAATCAAATTTGAATTAAGTATTTGAATTAAAATAAATTTGTTAAAGGTGGATCTAATACCACTGTTGGAAAATAGAGCCAAGATCAAATCTAAGTGCAGCTGAAAAAATCAAAAGTTTTCAACAAAAACAACTTGAACTAAATTTAATCTGAAATAAACAATGAAACATTAACAGAATTACTCTAACTTGTTTTTCTTTTCATACAAATCTTTCTTTTCTTTGAGAATCCGTCAATCCATAGGCCATTCATTCGTCCGGCCTCTAACGATATCCACAAGCCTATTTTAGAAAAGAAAAACACAAATTTGATTTGAGAGGAAAAAGGCAAAGTGCTAGCTTTATTTTTCTAATTTTTACTTTTACATGAAAAATCATATTTTTCATATCCTTAGACTTTATCAATATTCCAACTAAAGTCAAACTTTAGTCATAATTACGAATTACACCTAATTAGATCAAATATCATATATTAATCATAGAAGTTTCTAAAACTTCTTAATTAAGTCCAACTTAATTAAAATTTTACTTTCTCTTTTATAGACCTTTTAAGTGTGACCCATTAGATTCCTAATATGTTGGTAATAATTATAAATTAGAATTAGAATTCATAATTAGAATTATATAAATTTAAAAAATTAATTTATCTTTAATTTTCTAATTAAATAATTTATAATCATAGCTCATGATTAACGTCTAGCAATATGTCATGACCACTTGATGAGTTCGTTGCAAACTACCAAACAATAATACCTAACTAAACATAACTATGTAGCTAGGGTGAGCTAGGGTCAAGCCCCTAAGGAGCTAAAATGTTACTGCTATTCCAAGTGTTGCAAAGAAAAGAAAACAACAACCTTTGAAGATTACACAAGCTAAACCAAGTTAAGATGCAAATAACTCAATCAAGAGACAACATAAAGCAAAGCACAAAAAGTACTATTAACATTAATAAAGAAATGAGCCAAAGGTATCATTGGGGTTTTTGGATAACTATTGATCTTTGAATTTAGATAAAAGGTACCTTAACCAATGTGCTAGCCTATAGGTTTGAACAAGCTCTTAAACTCTTAGTTCCTCTAACTTAGGTAAATCTAATAAGCTTTAGAAATGCCCCTATCTTCACTATAACCTAGAACAATGTAATGGGTCAAATTGATAGAGTTTTAACGATTAATTTATTGAATTATGACCCCTAATTCAGTGCTTAATTGTTCAATTAATGTGTTATTATGTTTAATTTGCAAGATGGATCTTCAAAATGAAGATTGGAGCAAAATTGAGAAGAATTCACCCTATTTGACTCCATTAACAACCCCTTGGCAGGGTCACGCTAATGGATAAACAGGGGGTCATTCAACCATTAACAGCGGTCTCTTAAAGTGTCGTTGATTGGAGGTAGGGTGCCATTGAATGAGTAGCCAACAATTCCAACTCTAAATATCCAAAATTACAGTTGTAACATGTCTCCAGCTTATCCCCTTTGTTAGCTAGCACAAATGGAAGTCCAGAGATTCAGCATAACACAAGGAAAACAAAATTAACACGCAAGAAGTTAGCAGAATTCGGATCTAACATTAGTTCTTACATTTTCTTATATGTTTTAGGCTTCAAACACTTTTAATTTAAGTTTTAGATTGGTTTTTGAGTTGTTGTTTATTGGAGATTGAAGCCAAGACATCTATTTGAGTTTTTAAACTATCATTGTTCTTAACTCAAATTATTTCTTTATTTCCTCTATTTTTCGAATTAATCAAAGTTCATGTTCTTATGTGCATATTCTTGAATGTTATTTGATATTCTTACAAGATCTTGTGGAATCTGAAGTTGTGTTGATGTCCAGATCAAGGTAAGAAGTTCAAGACTTGTCCAGAAGCTTTCTAAACATGTTTTGTAACTTCTAAACTACTTATTTCAGCCTATATTTATAGATCTATCATAGAATGTGGCTTAAGTTGCATGTTTTCTATGCTTTGATGATTATGTGTGCTTAAATCAATTTTTCAGCTTCAGATTGGTGTTTGAATGTTTTAGGAGAGTTTAAAGGCATGTAATAAGGTTTGATTTTATTTATTGAAGGTCTTAAAGTTCTAATTTTGGCCTAATCACCAAAGATTAAAGCGAAAGATAATCTAGGATCTGAGAAATCTACCTAGATAGTTGGAAAAATCAATAAACAACACAAATCAATCAATGAATGACCAAACTTTGATTATTTGTGAGAGTTAGAGATTTGAGACTGCAAATCCAGAAATCAACTTCTTGAAATTAAAACTCATTAATTAGATTTAAAGCATAACCAAACTTTAAACTAAGTTTAATAGAGAAAAGGCGTAACTCTTAACCACACTTTTGTCTTGTGAAGGAACTCTAATTTTGTATATGACCAATTGCAATAAGACATCTAAGGATGAATCTTAAATAAAATCAACAATTAGGAAGGGAAAATGAGAAGTTCTAACTACCATAGTTTTGAAAACTGATTCAAACCGTCAATACATTTAGGGTTAAAACCATACTGATTTCAAATGCTGGGTCAAATCGATAATATCGATTCTAATTCTTTACAAGTGATGAAGGCGTAACTCATAAGACAAGTGAACATTGAACTTCAATTCCACTTTTTTTTAATTTATTCTTTTAATTTAAAGTTTTTTCTTTTTATTTTAAAGCTTAAAAAGTGGGCTCCCCTAGTCCACTTTATTTTTATTTTTCTAAACTTTTTTTAAAAATTCCTTTTTATTTTAGAAAGATAAAATGTTTATGGTTTCAAATTTTTATTATTTGATCTATAAATTAAATTATTTTAATTTAATTAAAAATTCAATTTTATTTTTATTTTTTGTCTTTAATTAATAAATGCTTCATTTATTATTATATTTGTAATTTTAATATGAAATTAAATAATTTTAAATACCCTATTAAATTATATATTTATTTTTATTTCTAAATATGAATTAATAAAAAAAGGAGAAAATTCTAAACATTATTTCAAGTACAACTAATTTATTAATTATTTTAAATGCTCCATTAATTCATATAAGGAATATTGAGTATTTAAGGTAATAAATAAATTATTATTATGTCAAATTTATATTATTATTGATTTTTGAGATATAATTGAAATAAAATTAAAAATTATACAATATAATATATTGAAAGAAATTTTTTAGATTTAATAAAATTTAAGTTAAAATTTTATTTATAGGAGATGCATAATATATACAGGAATCATTTTACAGATTTTGCAAAATTCAAGGACTATTGTCTAATTTTAAAAAATTATTCAATATCAATACCGATATTGGCCAATATCAGTATGATATCATTCCAATATGAAAACTAGTACTAGTATATTATCGGTTTTAAAAAAACTATGCTAGCTACCTAGTGGAGGAGCTGTCATCGGCTCATCAAATAATAAATTACCTAACTAATACTAGCTATGTAGTTAAGACAAGTCAGGGTCAATTTCAGAGAGAACTGATTGTGTTTAGAAGTTATTCCTAAGGTTATGACAACTTAGGGGATGTTTAGTTGGGTTGTAGATTGTGATTTTGTGTTGTGGTTATTATATTTTTGTATTGGTAATTGTGTTTTCTTTATCGATTTCTGTGCTGTATTAGTGTGTTTTCTTTATCGATTTTTGTGTTTTTTTAAAAAAAGAAACCAAAACCAAAAACAAAAGTCAAAGTAAACAAGCCCTTAGAATAAGCTTTGTAGATTTAACGGTGTGACAACATTAACACACGCGGGAAAACTAACCTAAGCAATAGTCACACAAGCTCGAACTATGTAACTTAGAGAATTGGAATCCTAAGATAAGTTGATTAAGTTCATTGACAAAATAAATTAGCCTATTGTTACCTATGGAAATCACTAGAACTATTACATATCATAAGTTCATTTATAGCAATTGAATTAGAAATTATACCTATGATGGCAAATCATAAGAATTAATCCCTAATTCATGTCATTTAACTAGAATTCCAATGCAATCATATCCTAAATCACAAAGCCTAATCAATTCCTAATCAATTATCATAATTATTAAGCCAATTTCCATCAATATCTTCTAACCCAAGCACAACCTAAGCAAACATTACAAAATCAATTAAAACAAACAATAAACATAATAAAAGAACATAACTAAAGGGTTGGAAAATTAAATAAAACACAAAGATATTAATAAAAATATTCATTCAATACATAAATGACCAATATCCAAACCAATATAACCAAAAAAAAAATGCCTAAACAAAAAATAAATATGCAATAATATAAAGAACATGCAAACACAAGAAAATAAACTAAAAAATAAAGAGAAAGACTGAAAAATAATAGAGAAAGATGGCCTAGAGATGAAGCTCTCAAGCCACTAACTCCTCTTGGAAAATGAAAACTCTCTTCTCTTATATATGTGTTACCGTCGTCCCTACCAAAGCTTTTAAAATAAGGCTACGTGCCCCTTTCTTTCTAAAGCTCCTGATGAAAATGTTTTTGCTCCTTTCTTTTTCAAGATCACATACTGTTGTTTTTTTTAACCTGGAAAGGTTTTGAGGCGTTTGTCTTATTCCTCACCTAAGATATGCGTCTCCACCTTAAAAGCTTACTCCTTAATCACTTGATGCTGCCGTTTTGGTGAATTGGAAAGCCTTAAACATTTTGCTCTTTCTTTCTCCTAGAAAGCTTAAAGCTTTACAACTTTAAAGCTTTTGTTTTCTTATAAGAAGATGACACTTTTCATCCACTCACCAAAGGAATGGCTTGCCTCCTAAACGGTTTCTTCATGCTTGTGAATTATCTCCTACATAAATGTCTAAGCTCTGAAAGCATCAATGTTTATTATTTCAGGATGCGTGTTTTCTAAGGTTGGAAAGCTTTCATTTTACAAGCCTTCACACTCCTTTTCTTACACATTTAGACTTGTATTAACTTGCTTTTTTTTTCATAATTAAAGTAATTTTCAAAATCTTCTCCATAATTCATCAAAAAGGCGTAACCTATTTATTAACTCAAATATAACACAAATTAAGTATTTTTGAACAAGTAATAAGAACGAAATTATGTGAATTTTCACATAAAAGTATAATAAATTTTATTCCTATCAAATCCCCTTATAATTAAACTATTGCTTGTTCTCAAACAATAATTTAAACGCTTCACTTAAACAATCCCAATCAAGAGTTAATAGCTAATCAACTACAACAAAAATCAATCAATACTTTTAATCTAATTCACAAATTTCAACTTTATCATGATAAAAAATAGGTTAATCATAAGTAAAGAACAATGTTAGTCAAAAAGTAATCTAATATGCATAATATCCAACATTCAAACCATTTCACATAGGTTATCACACAAACTAATCAAGGATGCTAAAAATAACCAAATATAAATGAGAACACGATATAATTTGAGATCTAAGAAGTACTTGTTTGAAAGGTTATCTAACTTTTTGATGTGAAGGTGAACATTTGTTATGAACACCCTTGGTTACTAGGTTAGATCACCATTTTCAAATGGCTAAAAGTACCACTTATAACTTAAATCTATCATTGGTTTGAAGCCAGTTGAATGAAAATTGCTCAATACATAATAACACAAAATAACAGAGATTCTTCTTGTTTAATAATACAAAAAAAGATACTTTCAACAACAATAAGAACACTTTTCTTCTTTCTTGTTTTTTTTCTTTCTTCTTCTTGTTCTTTCTTTTTTGCTTTGTTTTTCTTTTCTTTTCTTTTCTTTTCTTTGATTTCTTTTTCTTTCGACACTTTATTCTAAATATCTCATCTCACATTCATATGACAAACCATACAAAATGGACCTAAACATTAAATATCATACAAGTGGGTCACTAAACACATGCAAGGAACTCAAAAGAAAAGGAAAAACGTAAAATAATTAACATCATTTCAAGAGTTGAGCAAAGATCCTAAAATTAAAAGTATTGATTTATTTCAAGTACCACAATTAACTATTAGCTAAAGATCAAAATTATTCAAGCTACCACATTCAAACCATCACCATCAAACTCACAATAATTCAAGTGTGCAAAAGTTTTCAACGTTGCCCAACCCCCACAATTAAACTGGACATTATACATAATGTCCTAAAATAATTAAAACATAATAAAGGGTATGGAACAAGAATACTCCCATGGAAAAGAGGGAATCCTTGTCAAGCTTGTTATGATCTCCTCCATTGGCATCCCATCAGCTTATGGTGGCAATGGTGGAGGTAGGGGCTTGAGCTGGAAGTGTGGCTACTTTTGGTAGTAACTTAATGGGCAATCAAACTTGTACTGCGTATCCTACAAAAAAAGGAATGTATAAAAATGATAACCCAAAAATGAGCAAACCTCACATACCATAATTTTTTGTTGATCCATCGGTACTTGTGCGGCTAAGGTGTGAAATTCATCACTTGATGCTCTAACTTAGAAGTAGCAAAAGAATCAAGCTTATTATCAAGATAATAAGAATGAGAACCAAACTTGAAAGTACGTTGATAATGATCCATCATCGCTAAAAGATCTCAAAATTTGGAAATGCTGCCAAACTAAAACAAATAGAAGACAAGATGACAACAAACAACAAAAATAAAAAAACAAAGACAACTCAAGAAATGGCAAAAACATAAGCATTAGCTCCCCCTGCAACAACGTCAAAAATTTAGTAGAGGAACTATCATCAGCTCACCAAATAATAAATTACCTAACTAATCCTAACTATATAGTTATAGCAAATCAGGCTCGATCTCACAGATAACTGGTTATGTTTAAAAGTGATGAACTTGTTGCAAGCTATCAAATAATAAAATTCCTATCAACAAAACTATGCAGTAGGGTAAGCTAGGGTCGAACTACAAAGAGTTGGGATGCAAATGTTATCTCTAATGCTGCAAACAAGAGAAAAGAAAATACCCTGGAATAATGGTAGCTAAATAGAATAAGATGTAAAAATGTCAAATAGCAAAACAAATGCAAAGCAAATATAAAGAACATGAACATAAATAATAAAAGATGGGTAGGAGAAATCTTCAGGAATCTAGGATATTCATTGATCCTTGAATCTAACAAAAAGGTACTCTCATCAAGATGTTAGCCTATGGTCTCGATTTAAGCTCTTGAACCCTTAATTTTTCTAAAATAAGCAAAACTAACGAGCTCTAGAAATGCCCCGATCTTTACTATAACCTAGAATAGGCTCTCTAAGTTCAATAGCGAAGATGCATTAAGAACTAAGAAATGATTAACTTAGGTCACCTACTCATAAGCTCGGAAGGTGTAACCTAAAGGTATGAGATCCTAAATTAATTGATTAAGTAATCAGACAAATTTAACTAACCTATTGCTACTTCCGAGAATCACTATGAGCTATTACGTGTCATATACTCAACCCTAACCTTCAGATTAGACGGTTACCTAAAGGGTGATCAAACTTAGAAATAATTCCTAATTCATGTCATCTATCCTAAATCCCAAACTAACCTAGACATACAAATACCAATTCAGGACTAGTTTAACTTCATTCTCACAATTTCCATCCCTTAATCTTTATGATATCTCCAAACCCCTATGAAAACTAGCCACACATATTAAAATTGATCAAAGAAAATGTCAAATAAACAAGTTCCATCTTTAAAATAAAATGATAAAAGCTAGAAAATTAATGACTAAAAGAAACCCAAAATCAATACTTTACCTAATGTAAACTTAGATAATATAAATTAATAACCAATAAAGTATAAACCAATCTCAATTCTCAAATAAATTCTCGAAGGGATAAAATTCCAGCAAATTAAACATAAATCAAATCTAAAATTGAAACATTAAACAATTTAGAATTATGCCAAAATTCATCTATGAGTCAAAACCCAATCAAAATTATCAAGGATAAAGTAAAACATTAAAACAACCTAAGAAATATCTAAAAATCAATGTAAATTAAACAAGAACAACCTAAGATAAAGGATTAAATATTTGAAATTTACTCATAAATCATAAACTAACACTGCCCATTCAAATATAATCATCAACCATCCATTATTCATGAAATATAAACTCAAAATCCCTAAATCAATTCATCCAAACTTCAAAAACTAATTAAATCCAAAAATACTATCTAAAAACATCAAATAATCTCTGACTTAAACCAAATAAAATGGAAACCTTGAAAGATTCAAGTATTCAATCTATAAAAATGAAAACTAACTCAAAATCCTAAAGGAATGCTTAATAATGTCGAAGAATAAGAGGAAAAATCAAGAAAAAATAAGGGGAAGGTCTAGATTCTATTCTTTGCTAACTAACGACGCCCTCCACTCTTTTTGAATGTTATATCCACCTTTATTAGGTTTTATTCACTAGATAAAATGACAGTTCATTGTTTAGGGTCATGTAAGTGTACATCAGTCGACTGATGTCTCTTGTTTGATCAATCGATCTTATGAAAATCCTCATTCGGTCGACCAGTCCTTGCATTCAGTGATTAATGCCTTGCTTTCGATCAACTAATCCTTTCATTCGGTTAGCTGATGTCTTGCCTTTGGTTGATCGATCTTCGTTTAACAAGGACTGCTACACTTTGGATCAACATTTTTCTTTGGATGTACCTATCTTCATTCTTTTTGGTACCAAATGTGTATAAACACATTTAACCTAACATGAAATGCAAAAGGAAGATAATTTAAGCATTTAAACAATAAAATATGATTGAAATCACCTCTAAGTTCATATGAAAACTTAATATATTCCAATCCTATAAAAAAGCTATTCCTAAGGTTGCACTAAAAGAAAAAGAATGAAAATAAAATAAAAACAACCCCTAGATGTAAATAAATTAAAACCAAACATAAAGAAAATTAATGAACATAAAATAAACAAATAAAAACACATAAAAGAAATAAATAGACGATAATAAATTCAGACTTATAATTGATCCTCGAAATAAATAAATTGCCAATGGTCTAAGATGCTAGCTTATAGTTTTGAACAAGCTCTTAAACTCTCAGTTCCACTAATTTTAGTAAGTCCTATATGATAGAAAACATATTCCTAATCACGACAACCTAGAATAAGCTATCTAGATTTGAAAACGTGATAGCATTAACACACTAGGGAATGACTAACATAAGCCCTAGTCACACAAGCTCAGATTATGCAACTTAGAGAATTGGAATCCTAAATTAAGTTGATTAAGTTCACTGATAAAACAAATTAGCCTATTGCTACCTATGGAAATCACTAAGACTATTATATATCACAATTTCATTCTTAAAAGTTGAACTAGAAATTATACCTAAGATATTCAATCCTAAGAATTAATCCCTAATTCATTTCATTCAAATAGAATTCTAATTCAATCCTAACCTAAATCATAAAGCCCAATTAATTCCTAATCAATTCTCACAATTATTAAGCCAAAATTCTATCAATATCTTCTAACCCAAGCACAATATAAGCTAACATTACAAAATTAATTAAAAAACAATAAATTAACAATAAACATAATCAAAGAACACAAATAAAGGGTTGAAAATTAAATAAAACACAATGATATTAATCAAAATATGCATTCAAAACATAAATGACCAATATCCAAACCAACATAACAAAAATAGAAAATATTAAAGGCCTAAATACAAAATAAATGTGCAATAATGTGAAGAACATGCAAACATAAGAAAATAAACTATAAACTAAAGAGGAAAACTAAAAAAACAATAAAGAAAGACGGCCTAGAGATGAAACTCTCAAGCTGCCGACTCCTTTTAGAAAATGAAAGATCTTTTCTCTTATATATGTGTTGTTGCCGTCCCCGCCATTGCTTTTAAAAAATCTTTTGATTTTTTTTTGTCTTTTCTTATCTAATTCTATATGCCCCTTTCTTTGAAAAGCTCCTGATGAAAATGTTTTTGCTCCTCTCTTTTTCAAGACCATATATTGTCATTTTTTAACATGGAAAGCTTTTAAGGCCTTTTTCTTCTTCCTCACCTAAGACATGCATCTTTACCTTAAAAGCTCACTCCTTAATCACTTGATGCTACCGTTTTGGTGAATTGGAAAGCTTTAAACGTTTTGCTCTTTCTTTCTCCTAGAAAGCTTAAAGCTTTTGTTGTCTTATAAGAAGATGACACTTGTCATCCACTAACCAAACGAATGGATTTTCTCGTAAAGCATTTCTTCATGGCTCACATGCATAAATGTCTAAGCATTGAAAGCATTAATGTTTGTTGCCTCGGTATGCATGTTTTTCCAAGGTTGGAAAGCTTTCATTTTACAAGCCTTTCTCACTCCTTTTCTTACACATTTAAGCTTGTTTTTGCTTTCTTTTTTTTCTTCTTTTTTTTTTCATAATTGAAATAATTTTCAACTTTTTCTTTATAATTCATAAAAAAGAAGTAACCTGTTCATTAAGTAAAATATAACAAAAATTAGTATTTTTGAACAAATAATAGGAATGAAATTATATGAATTTACACATAAAAATATATTAAAATTCATTCCTATCAATACCTTTATGTTTATCCCTTTATATAGAAAAATGTAAGAACTTTCGTAATATTAAAATTAAATATAATTACAATTAAAGTCTCACTTTAATTATAATTATTATTTAATCTTAATATAATTAAATATCATATATTTGACCATGAAGTTTCTAAACTTTACAATTAAGTCCAACTTAATTAATTTTGCTCTTCTCAGTTGATCTATATGTATATCTTATTAGATTCCTAATATGTTAGCAATGATTATAAAATATAATTATTATTTATAATTAGAATTAGATAAATTAAAACTCATTTTAAGTTATTTTTAATTCTCCAATTCTCCTATTTATAATCATAGATCAAGATTGACATTTAGTAACATGCCATGACTATCCAAATATTAGAAATGTTAAAGTAGTTTTGACTTAACTTATCCATAGATGATCTTTATTTTGGGAATAATTCTTTCCTTTTGTTATACAATATTCCAATTAGATATAGAGTATAGAATTGGTATCTTCTCTACTCAAGTTTAATCGTACCAGTTCTTTACCATTAGTAATTGATTTTATTAATGACATTTGAAAATTATTTTCAAAGTATAAAATACTAATCAAAATCAATGAAACATTTTCTTTAGTTATTTTAGGGCTACGAATCCTATATTGATCGTTTAGCTACCTCCATATAATTCGTGCCACATTCAATGATTACCAAGCAAACTATTTACAACTAGAATAGGTTGTCAATAGTATCAAAATATAAAAATTTCTATACAAAATAACTTTGATAATCTCAAGTCTAAGGATCCCTTATACAATCATCATAACGAGTATTTCCATAGACCTACAAATAATGTTTCATATGAAATTCTCATATCGAGTCAGTTCAATTAATTTTTTCTCTAACAAGTACCCACATGTTTGCTTAAGTATCTCCATAATTTAGTTTATGATCTCGACTACATCATTCATAAGGAAAAATATAACATATGCTAGCCTTTCCACTCTATTAATGTTTAGTATTAATAAAGCAACGATTAGGAATAATTTAGCAATAATACTTAATTACAATTTGAATCTCAGAATTATGATCTCCATCATAATTTCATTTGTAAAATATATTTATCATGTGGACTTTATCTTATACTTTAGTTAATTAAACAATTATGTATAAGATAATGCCTTTAAAAAATGTGTCATAAATTTACACCCAACGTATTGGCTTTATGGCATAAACTAACAATAATAATCTTGTCTATCATAGCATTACTTTGTCTTGTTCTTAGTCGTACCTTCTTTGCTCTCTGTTACCAATGTTTAAATCTGAACTAAATCAATATAGAATAGTTGGGATTCCCTCAATGTCTTTTTGGTACCATTTTCCACCTTTAATGTCATTTTTTAGAAGAAAATGTGAGGATTTGACCACCAACTAAAATGACAAGACAATCAATAATGTCTCTCATATTGTCCACGATAATAAACACTAATGGTTCTTTGTTTCAGATTAATGGTTTTGTTTTGAATTAATGGTTTAATCAATTTTCTTAGCAAAAGATCTTTACTAATAGTAGCAATATCACTCTTGTTAGTAATCACACCTATTTTCGATGATGGCTAGTCCTATCAATAATGGGATAACTACTAATGGTAAAAAATTAAAACAATTAAATGATAGTGTTGTTTTGTTGAGAAAAGTAATTGTTTGAATTTTTGAATTGTTAGTTGTATTTTATTTAAAGATATTTTTTCTATATTTATAATTCAAACATTGTGTGCTCATTTTTCTTATATATAATAGAGAGGCATGAGAGTGATACGGTGAGTGAACAAGAGAATGTGAGAAATCAAAACAAAATTAAAAAAAAGAGTGAGAAGGGTGTTAGAAAAATTCAAGAAGTATTTTTTCTTACTAAGATTAAGTGTATTTTGATCTTAAAACCCTTTTGTTTTATGTCTTTGATCTGGTATTTTTCTTTATTCTCTCTTGTTATTAGTTGTCAATAATTTAATTTTTAAGGATTATTTTATGGTTTTTACCCTTATTTATTGATTAGAGAGGAATAATGATTGTAATTATATTTTACATGATAAAAAAATTACTAGCTTGTACCCATAGTTTTTACTCCTATAATTTAAAAGAGTTTTTCACTTAAAATATGATGTCTTGTGTGATTACTTTTTTTAGATATTACTGTACCATTTGTGGTTGAATTATTTTAGTTTTTCTTTTCTTAATATTTTTACATAAAATTAAAGAGAATTAATTTTGAAATTTTACTATAATAATTTGATTATTTATGAAATTCTCTTAATAACTACTATCAAAGTTGTTTTTGTTAATTAGTGGGTTTAATCATTGAGGAAGCATTTAATAAAATCACAAGTTTCAATAGCTCAAATTACCATATATAGAGGAACAAGATGAAGGATTTTTATTTGGGATAAAATTGCATTTTTCGATATTTAACATAAAATATTTAAAGGCAAATTCGATGAGGAGAAGACTTTTGAACATAAAGATGTATATGATTTCATTAGGTAATTTGTTGAAGATAATGTATATAATCATATTTAGAATAAGGCACATACTTGAACATTATGGAATAAACTTGAGAAATTTTATACTTAAAAAATTGGTAACAATAAATGATATTTCCTAATAAAATTAGTACAATTAAAATATAAAGAATGTAATTCTATTGCAAATTACATGAACAAATTTTAAGAGATAATGGACCAACTATTAGGTATGAGTGTTAACTTTGACAATGAAGTTTTTACTCTTATTATATTTGCTTTGTTGCCTGATTCTTAAGAAACTTTAAAATTTTCATTAACCAATTCTGCTTCTAATGGTATGGTGACTATGGAGTTAGTAAAAAGTGGAGTCCTGAATAAAGAGATAAAAACAAAGATTACAAGGTTCTCCCCTTTCGCAATAGGATGTTTTAGTTACAATCATTAGGGGGAGAAGCCATAATAGAATCTTTAAGGGTAAGGATGAGAGAAAAGATATTAGTAGAGATAAGTCCACTAAATATGCTAATATTGAGTGCAACCACTATTACAAAAAGGTACATATTAAGAAGTTTTATAGAAAATTGAAGAGACAAACAGATGATGATAAAAAAATGAGAGGATAATAATGATGATGAGAAAATAGCCGCGACAACTGAGTAAGACGGGTAATGATGGTAAAATTACCATAATTTCTTCATGTCTTATATTCCTAGTGAATTTGAGATTATCAAGACAGGTAAAAAGGGTAATTTTAAAAATTTTTATGTTGGTGATTTTCACTTAGAAATCAACTACGATGCTAGATTGCTCTTAAAGAATGTGAAGCATATTCCAGACGTTATGCCTAATTAAATTTTTACTAACAAGCCTAATTAAAAAAAAAGGGTATTGTAACACTTTTTAAATGGTTAATAGAAGTTAACCAAGGCTTCTCTTGTGGTAGCTCGAGGTAAGAGGTGTAAAACACTTTATATGATGTAAGTTAATATCTCCGGAAACATGGTTATTACAGTGGAGAATAATGACAAAATTTAAATGTAACATCATATACTTAATAATATGAGTAAGAAAGGTATGCCAATATTGGTTAAGAAGAAGAACTTGATTATGTTGAAAAATGTGCATTTGAGTAGATATGTTCATTATTTAGTAAGAAAATAACATAAAATTTCCTTTAAGAGCCCTATGAATTCAAACAAGAAGTCAAAGGCAGTATAATTAATACATTATGATGTATATGATCTATTTAAGACTAATTCACTTAAAGGATCCTATTATTTTGTGATGTTTTTTATGATTACTCGAGAAATTGTGAATTTATACTTTAAAGAACAAAAATCAAGTTTTAGATGTATTTAAACAGTTTCAAGCCTTGATTAAAAGAGAATCTAAGAAGAAGGTAAAGTATCTTAAGTTAGATAATTGAGGTGAGTACATTGGATCATTTGAAAGATATTTCAAAGAGCAAGATATTTGATATAAGATGATTCAACTTAAGATACCTCAGTAGAATGGTATAATTAAGAGGATGAATAGGACACCTACAAAGAGTATTAGATGTTTTCATTTGCATGCAAAGATACCAAAGTCATTTTGGATTGAAGTATTGAATATTATAATACATGTCTTGAATCTTTTTCCATGCGTTATTTTGAATTTTGATATTCCAAAAATGATATTTTTAAGAAAAAGTGTCTCTTATGATGACTTATAAGTCTTTAGGAGAAAAGCGTTTGGCATATTTTCTAATGATGAGTGATCACAACTTGACATCAAGACACATAACATGCATTTATTGGCTATAATCTAGATATATTTATATTCTAGTTGAGGAAAAAATTATAAGAAGTAAAGATGACATATTTTTAGAGAATGAGACCTTAATGGATATTTATAAGGAAAAGAAGACAAATTCTAAATCTAATAATGATTTAGAGATAACGCCTCTGTTAATGGGTGATTTATATTGATTTTAAATGCATATTTTGTTATTTTTTCACTCATTTGAAGTATGAAAAGCACCGCTTGTGAGTTATTATTGTTTATTTTAGGAACATATGGTGTTTGGAGCAAAGTAGGGGAGTTTGGAATTGATTTTAGAGTAAGAATGCACCTGAAACTATGTAAGACAAAGCATTAACAGCACCTTACTGGACAATCAATGGTGTTGTTTAAGGATGATCAAGGCCTTGTTAAAGACAGAAATCTGGACAATCAACGGTACCTTTTCCAACTTGCCATTGGAGCTTGCTGATGAATGACCTGTGCATAGCATTTCATTAATTTCAATGCCAAATCATAACGAAATGACATCAAATCAGTCCCAAAACCCTAGGCACACGTGAGGGAAACTATAAATAGAAATTTTGGGTCATAAAAACGAAAGGGGAGCCACCAGAATCATCATCTTCATCACCATTCATCCTCCATATGTAGATTTTGTCCTATTTTAGAGTCTAGGTCATTTTCAGTCCAAATCTTGTGTTTTTAGAGCTTTCAAGTGCCAAAACTTTGCAAAGAACTTCAGGGAGTGACCAACTATCTGTTTTTCTTTTGTGTTTTCTTTTCATGGTATGTAAAGATTCTTTTTTTGTTGATTAATCAATGGATATGCATAGTTTGACCATCTATTGTGTTCCTTTGATTAATATGTGTGAGTAATCATTTTTGGCTAAGGTTATGGATTGATTTGGGTTAGAAACAGGTTTTGTGAATGTGTTTTTTTTAATTGAATGCTTATTGAGCCTTAGTTTAGCTTGATCACCTAGATTATGGCCTTAAGAGAATGAGTTTAATGACTATTGGAACTTATTTTACCCGAAAATCAGTCTAGCAACATACTTAAACCTAAGAGTGGACCAGGCCTTAGGATCTTGTGTAAGGACACCTATAATTAAAGACCTTAATCTAGGCCTCTAGTGTTTAATGCCTTGTATTCCAAGTAATCTATGGACCAAGTAGGTTGATTAAGAGTATAAGAGAAGAGGGAAGCCTATGACCATTAGGTATAACTTGTTTAATTGAGGGAAGTCTTAAACCAATCCACTATTGTCAAATTTAGGAAACCTAATCCAAATTAAGTCTAAAGCCTTAGCCATTTTTAGTTTCTTGAGTCAAGTGTTATTGCATTTAGTTCATCTTACATCTTGTATATTTCCTTATCTTACTTGTTTTATGTAATATTCAAATTAATTAAATTCTAGATTTTTGAGTTAATTGTGCATCTTTGAGTTAATTTTCTTGTATATTTGACTTTTCCTTAGGTAAGATATTCGGTTTTACTCTTTTTTATATTACTTGTTGACGAGGTGCGCTTGTCTCAATTGTTTGGTCTAGGTTAGATTTTCATATATAAATTGTTTTAATTAGTCCAGCAACAAGTTTTAAATTGTCAAGGATAGTCCTAATTATGAGTGATTAGGTTAGATGGTGTTTATTATCTTAGGCTTATTTCTTTTTAGTAATTTATTTGCTTATTTAGGTTGTTTAAAATTGATGGCTTGCTTTTGCTTATTTTGCGTTACCGTGTTTGTTTCTAGTTTTTATTACTTTTATTGCTTTCTTTTGATTTATTTTCTTTGGTTTATGCACACTCATGGTCACAAGCTCTGGAATTTGCCTCTAGATACTGAAATTGAAAAACTATTCATAGGTTGAGAAAGGAAGCAAGGTTGGCTTAGAGTAGTAAGCTCGAAGAAGAGGTCACAAAAGAAGAGAATATTAAAGAGCAATTTGTAGAGATGGCATGTCGAGAAGAAGAGATCATGTAACATCTTGATGGAGGAAGAGAATTGACTATGATGGATCTGACTATGGGGCACAACAATAGTCCTCTAACTCCTATTATAAGGCTAACAATTACAATAGCCAATTTTGAGATCTCCTACAGTATCACTTCCATAGTCAGGGCATCTCAGTTTGGTGGATTACTTTCAGAAGATCCAAACACCCACTTGGAAACATTTTTGTATATTTGTGACTTGTTTAATAAGGATGGTGTGTTGGATGATGTAGTAAAATTGAGGCTTTTCCCATTTTTAGTCAGGGATAAGGCCAGAGCTTGGTTGGCTTCATTGCATTCAAGGTCCATTACCACTTAGGATGAGCTGATGAGATTGTTCCTAACTAAATTTTTCCCGCCTGCCAAAGTTGTCAAAATGAAGAATAAGATCACTTCATTCACACAATATAAGAATGAGAGCTTATATGTGGTGTGGGAGAGATTCAGAAACATATTGACATAGTGCCCTAGTCATGGGTTCACCACTTCACAACAGGTTAACACATTTTATACTGGAGTGACTCTTTCGACTAGGAGTATTATTGATGCAGTAGCTAAAGGTAGTTTAATGAGAAATACCCTAGATCAAACTTATAAACTGATAGATGAGATGGCCACTAGCAATTTTCAGTATCATACAGAGAGATGTCCTAGAAGACTTATTGGTGCTCATATTGTGAATAATACAGTAGCCTTATTAGTTCAGATGGATGTGTTGACAAGAAAGCTGGATAATTTGATGCACAATGTAAAGGGTGGAGCCAATTCATCGATGAAGATTTGTGTTACATATAAGAATTGTGGTGGAGATTCACATCGGTCTTTAGAATGTCAAATTGAAAATCCCTTTGCTCAAGAATAAGAATAGGCACATTATATGGGCAATTTCAATAGACAGAGAGGAGATCCCTTTACAACACCTACAATTTGGGGTGGAGGAATCACCCCAACTTTTCCTGGAGGAATGATCAAGTAGAATAGCCTTCGAATCATCACAACATTTCCTGAAGGAATGATCAAGTAGCATAGCCTTCTATCATTCAAAGGCAGCCACCTCCTGGTTTCAAGGCCACCAGTTTTATGCTAGTAGAAAAATCCAACCTTGAAGAGTTACTTTTAAAGTACATATCCAACACCGAGGTTAGGATGCAAAATAAGAGTCATCCATTAGGAATTTAAAAAACTAGATGAGTCAAATTGCCAGTTTGCTAAAAGAGAGACCTTTTGGGTCATTGCCTAGTACTATAGAAGCTAATTCGAGGGAACATGCAAAAGCAATTACATTGACAAATGGAAGACAGCTCGAGGAAGCTAAGGAGAAGTAGTGGAGCAGAATGATGAAGAAGAGAGTCAATAAACGAGTAAGGAGGAAAAGGAAGCACCAGTTATTAAGGAGGAGAATCCCATGTTATTTGTCGATCGCATCACAAATCCGGTAACACCAAGGATCCCATATCCTTAGAGATTAAAAGGTACATACTTAGATAAGCAGTTTGATCATTTTCTTGAAATTTTTAAGAAATTTCATATCAACATTCCTTTCGCAGAGGCTATTACAAAAATGACTTTATATGCGAAATTTTTTAAAGAAATTTTATCCAATAAGAGGAAGCTTGAAAAATATGCAATTATGAAGCTGAATGAGGAGTGTTCAACCATTTTATTGAAGAAGTTTCCACCGAAGCTCAAGTATATAGGGAGTTTTACTATTCCATATACTATTGGTGATTTACATATTGATAGGGCTTTGATGGATTTGGGTGTGAGTATCACTTTAATGCCTCTTTCTATTTTTAGGAAGCTAGGATTGACGGAGCCTAAGGTTACAATGGTTTCAATCCAGTTGGCAGATAGGTCTATCACACACCCGAAGGGAATCATTAAAGACGTTTTGGTAAAGGTCGAGAAGTTCATCTTCCCAGTGGACTTCTTAGTCCTTGACATGGAGGAAGATAGAGATATCTCCATTATCCTTAGAAGACTTTTCATGGCCACTTCACGGACCATCATCAATGTGCAGAGAGGAAAGCTCATCCTGAGATTTCAAGATGAAGAGATTGTGTTTGATGTGTTTGATGCGATGAAGCATCATTCTTCTTCATTTGACTCATGTAATTTTATTGATGTTTATTATCCTGATTCTGATTATTCTTCTTTTATTTATGAAAATTTGTTAGAAAGGGAAGCGAAAGTTATGCTTAAAGAGTTAGAGGACATTAGAGCTTAAATGGAGCAGACATTTTAGACATAATACAGAGCATATGAGCCTCTCCAATGACTAGGCAAACCTTTGCCTAGGCCTTTAATTGAAGAGAATCCTTCTCTTGAACTAAAACCTCTTCTAATTCATTTAAAGTAAGCTTTTCTTAACCCTCTTGAGCACTTACCTGTTATCATTTCTTCTTGTTTATCAGGTGTCAGGAAAGAGCAGATGTTAAGAGTATTGAGGGACCACAAGAAAGCCATTGGATGGTCTATTGTAGACATAAGGGGTATAAGCCCTTCTTTTTGCATGCACCGAATTTTCATGGATGATGGAAATAAAACATCGGTGCAGTTCCTTAGGAGACTTAACCCGTATATGAAGGACATTGTCAAAGATGAGGTAGTGAAACTTCTTAATGCAGGTATTATTTATCCTATCTTTGACTTTGGTTAGGTAAGTCCTGCGTAGGTGGTGCCGAAGAAAGGAGGCACTACCATTATTGAAAATGATAAGAATGAGTTGATAGTCATTAGGAGGATAACTGGATGGAGAATGTGTATTGATTATAGAAAATTGAATGATGCCACCATGAAGGATCATTTTCTTTTGCCTTTCATTGATCAAATTATTGAGAATTTTGTTGGATATGATTTTTACTTTGTCTTAGATGGATATAGTAGATATTTGCAGATTTTGGTAGCCTTGGAAGATCAGGAGAAAACTACTTTTACATGTCCATATGGTATTTTTTTTTTCTTATAGACACATGCCTTTTGGCTTATACAATACTCCGATTATTTTAAAAAAATGTATGATAGCTATTTTTTTTTTGATATACTTGAATCTTGCATTGAAATTTTCATGGATGACTTCTTTATGTTTAGTACTTCATTTGATACATGTTTAAAGAACTTAGAGAAAGTCTTCATTAGATGTAAGGAGACTCACTTAGTTATTAACTAGGAAAAATGCCATTTTATGGTTTAGGAGTACATAGTTTTGGGTCATAAGATTTCTAGCAAGGGTATTGAGGTAGACCCAGCAGAAATTGATATAATTAAAAAACCTCCATGCCCATCCACTGGTAAATCTATTAGAAGTTTCCTACGACATACTAGTTTTTACCGTCGATTTATAAAAGCTTTTTCAAAGATTGCTAGACCTTTGACTGTATTGCTTGAAAAAGATGTTGTTTTTACTTTTGATGAGAAATGTATGACATTTTTTAAACTGTTGAAGGATAAGCTTATGACTGCTCTTATTCTTGTATCTCTTGACTAGTCTCTTCCTTTTAAGTTAATGTGTGAAGCAAGTGATTATGTAGTGTATGTTGTGTTAGGCTAGAGACAAGGTAAGCTTTTCCATCCTATTTTAATGTAAGCAAGAATTTGAACAGCACACAACACCATTACACCACCACGGAGAAAGCGATGTTGGCAATTGTAATTGCCTTTGATAAATTCAAATCTTATTTAGTTTTGTCTAAAGTCATTGTTTACACTAACCATGCAGCATTAAAATACTTGATAACAAAATCCAATTCCAAACCTAGACTAATTCGTTGGGTGTTGCTTTTACAGGAGTTTGACATAGAATGGAGGGATAAGAAAGGAGTTGAGGACTTTGTAACTGATCACCTGTCAAGGTTAGATGAAGCCACCATTGAGAGTGCATTGAAGAAGGAAATCTAGGAGACCTTTCTTGATGAGAATTTGTTGGCTATGATAGCCACTCCCTAGTTTGCAGATTTTGTGAACTACCTTGCTGATAATATCTATCCCCCTGATTTTTCTTATTCCTAAAATAAGAAATTCTTGAGTGAGGTAGGACACTATCTTTGGGATGATCCGTTGTTGTTTAAGATTTGTATGGATGAAATTATTAGGCATTACATTCCTGAGGAGGAAATGTCCTTTGTGTTACCGTAACAATAGAACTTGACATTGCCTTCTTACTTTCTTGCAAGCAAAACAAGGAGATGAAAACAAATCAAACACACAAAGAAAACAGCCAAAATATTTTTAGAAAAGAGAAAACAGCCAAAATATTTTTGGAAAAGAGAAAAACAATCAAAATCAAAAGATAGAAATGGGATGTCTCCCATTAAGCGCTTATTTAGGGTCACAAGCTTAACCCCCAGTCAACTAAAATCAACCAACATAATTTGGAGC